>PVKS010032849.1:0-22197 GCA_004027875.1 Aplodontia rufa | reverse complement strand
ACAGAGAAAGAGAGAAATAACTTTATTTAGTTTTTCACATGGCCTTCGTTGCTCCAACACTCAGTTGTGTACGTGGTACTGGGGTTTGAACCCGGGTCCTCGTGCTTGCCAGGCAAGCGCCGAAACCGCTGAGCCACCGCTCCAGCCCCAAGAAACAGTTTCTTAATTGAGTTTTTCCCATGGCCTTCGTTGCTCTGACACTCAGCTGTGTACGTGGGTGCTGGGGTTTGAACCCGTGTACTCACTCATACCAGGCAAGCACTGCAACTGCCGAGCCACCGCTCCAGCCCCTAATACTCTAAATATTTAAAAAGATACCTACCGTATTGTTCCAACTATATAATTTTTCTGAGAAAAGTAGAATTCTGAATACAGTCAGAGAGCGGTGGATGTCTGGGGTAATTAAATGTGTGTAGAGGGGTGATTAGGTAGACCACTGGGGACTTTTAGGACAGTAAACCATTTTACAGAATATATATATGATTCTAAAATTGTAAATATATTTTATTACCCATTTTCCCAAAAACAAAAGTACAGCACCAAAAAAACAAAACCAGAGACTTGAGTGTTAATGAGGTGCCCGTGTACGTTCCTCATTTGTAACAAGTGTACCACTCTGGCGGTGAGCATTGATAATGGACACCTTGCCTGTGTGGGAAGGTGCAGGGAAGGCACAAAATCTGTGTACCTCCTCAATTTTGCTATAATACTATAATGATTTAAAAAAATGAGGTAGAGACTTTGCCCAACATGCATAATACCCTGGATTTGATCCCCACTGCTGCATCAAAAATTCATTACTCAAAAAAAGCAAAGACATTTAAATATATATATATGGATTTATATATAATCCATATATATAATATAACCATATATTATAGCAAGACCATCACCTTAAAGTTGGGGATAAAGATCAAATCAATACAATATGGGTACTATGTCCCACACTGAAGTTTAAAGTATGCAAAATAACTTCATTGTACAATTAGGCAAAAAAACCTGATAAATATCACACAAAATTTCATATTGCTTTATTGACACAACTCACATTTTTTTTAAAGATTGAGGGACAGTGAGAGAGAAGAAAGGGACAGAGAGAAACAATTTTTATTTAGTTTTTCATGTGGCTTTCGATGTCCAATACTTTGTTGTGTACGTGGTGCTGGGGTTTGGACCTGTGTACTCGCACATGCCAGGTAAGAGTCATAACCACTGAGCCACCACTCCAGCCTCCACAACTGACATTTTAGCCCAGTGGTAGAGCACGCGCATAGCAAGATCAAGGCCATGAGTTCAATTCCCAGTATCAAAGTAGAAAAACAGTAAAAGAGAGAAAGAAAGGCTACTTTTCAGTTTATTTCTTAGGAAAGTCATCACTGATATAAAGTTACAGAGAGGCATTTGTGTTTTCTTCAGGTGTTTTTCTCATTTTGTGTTAAAATTAGACATTTAAATTCAATCAGGGCATTTCTTTTGTGACATAAAAATCCAGCTAGGTTTTTACAAACAATGAACAGGCATTTCACTCATGAATAATTATTTTCCTACTAATATGAAATGTCACCAGTAGCACATTCTAAATTCTTCCAGATATTTGGGAGTTTCTGGGTTTTATGTTGCTCCATTCATTTTTCTACCTTTTAGGCTATTGGCAAAAAAGTAACTGGTAAAAGTTGATCAGCTATTATGGATAATGTACCTAGGTGGATCCTCAGTCTACTCTCTCCCAACCTTTCAGACAGCATATTACTGACAAGGCTGGAATAGTGACCATAGAGAGTGCATCCCAGATACTCCATTGTCTGAAACATTTGCCACCAAAGTGACTCCACGCTTGCCAGATCTACAAAGAAAGTTGATCTCTCAAAAATGGTGAGTCACATCCACAGAAGACATAGGGAAATTACACTACAAACTCCATTCAGAAATAAATTCAACATTATGCAACAAAGTAACATCCCAGGACACAAAATCAATAGAAGGTCACTCCCAAAGATGGCCTTCATGTCAATGTGGAAGAGATACACATTCTCACAGATGCACAAATCTTAACATAGAAATACAACAAAGATGAAAATACAAATTAGCATGACTCCTCCAAAAATTCATAATCCTCTGATAACTGATTCCAAAGACACCGCAGTAGATGAAATGCAGAAAAGGAACTAAAAAAAATATTAAAAATGATTAATGACTCAAAGAGGATATGAAAATAAAGAAGGAAGAAAAAAGAATGCAGGGTATGAAAGAGCAATTAAATATTAATATTCCAAAAGAAAATCTAACAAAAATCTTGGAAATAAAGAATGCAATAACTCAAAAAAAAATACAGTTGAGGTCATACCCATAGACAAGATCAAGTGGAAGATAAAGTAGCAGCTCTGGAAAACTATGATGAAGCATCACATTCAGACAGTAATCACAACAACAAAAATATAAACAAGAATGAAAAGAACACGAAAGACCCACGGGATATGATTAAAGACTAAACTAATGAATTATAGGTACAGAAAATGGAGCAGGTACAGGTCACAGCAATGCAAACTTAATCAGTGAAATAACAGCAGAAAATTTCTCAAATTGTGGGAAAGGTGTGGACATCCAGGTACAGGAAGCATTTAGAACCCCAAATGGACAAGACCAGAAAAGAACCCCTCCATATCACATTTTCTTATTGTTTTAAAAATATGTATTTATTTATAACTAAAATAAACAGTATTTTCATACTTAAAAATCATTTATTTCTTATTTTGAATTTAATTTACGAATCATGTTGTTGTATAATCATAAATGCATATGTAGTAACAATATGATATGCCCCTGATCCTAATCCAGAATCACCCCTACCATGCCCCAGTCTCTTCTCTTGACTCTTCTATATTTCTCCCAAAGCAGATACATATGATATAACGATACATATATGATTGTGTTTTTTCCAGAATTAAATGATTGCATAAGTATTATTTGGCTTCTCAGTGAAGTAAAGTAAGCTACATTATTGATTTTCCCCCTAGATCACTCCATATCATACCTCTCTCACCCCTCCCTCTCTGTCATACCTCCCTCTCCCCTCCCCACATTCTCTATTATATAAAATTGTCAAAAATACATTGAAAGCTCTATATGAGAAGGGCTGAAGCAATTACAAAGTAAACGCATCAGAAGAACAGCAGATTCTCAGCAGAATCTTTAAAGTCCAGGGCATGAAATGGTATCATTCAATGCCTGAAATAAACAAGGAAAAAGAAACAAAAACCCTGGAAAATGGACAGAAAAGGTGCTCATCACATTAAGCAGAATAAGTGAGAAACAGAAATCCACATATTTTCCCTCATTTGTGGAATCTGGAAAATATAATGACCTGAAAATGGAAGAGGTATTATTAAGGAAGGGGAAAGGACTAGGAGTGGGTAAGAGGAAGAGAGGGAAAGAAATGGAAATAGGGAGGGTGGATAAGGTTCAACTATGATACATGTATGGAAATGTCACAGTGATTTGGAATCAAAATATTTCGGCATCAAGAAGCGTATTATGGCATTATTTTTACCATTTCTCTTAGCATATTCTAATAGTATCTCACTAAATCTTCATTAGAACCTGGTGAACTAAAGATGGAATAAACCACTAATTTGTGCAAACAGTAGGAATCAACATTTATAGTAAGAGAGAACATCTGTTTTTGTAACAAGTACAACTTGCTATAATGCCACTATAGAGGAAACACAGCATACTCATTTAAAAATATTATTCTTGTTCATGCAAAGATGTATACAATTCAGTGGCCCAAATTAAATTCATATAAAATTTTTCAGACAGTATTATCTTAGATTATAAATTTCTGACAATTAATTGCTTTAATAACTCTGGATTCCAGGGTATTTAGAAATAAACAGAGAATAATATGAGAGCAATTTACACATTGAACTTTTTTACTGCTCTTTTGTAAGCAAAACTCTTCACTTTTTATATAGGGTAGGAGCACCAAGATTAATTCCCTTTCAGAAGTCTTACCTGGAAAGCTATTGAAGAACATTTTAGCCTCTTCTTTCATATGTCGAAGTATTAGTTTCTTACTGCTATGCATGAAAAAAGTAAAAAAAAGATAGTATTTTAATAGATTTGAATAACATTAACCAAATATGTTCAATTTTTAATAGTGCTTCAGACTACATCATATCTAATATCAGAAATTTATTTATCCTATGCACTTCAAATTTGTAAGACCTACTACATCATTTGATTAACCTGAAAAAAATTACTTGTATTTGTTAGCCTTCTTTTTTTTTGACATGGAGTTTCACTATGGTGCCAAGGCTGATGTCAAATTCAAGTGATCCCCTGCCTCAGGCTCCCAAGTGATTGGGGCAAATGCACAGGCCACTGCACCCACAAGCTTGTAATTAAAGAAAACAGTAAGATGAAATGAGCATTAATTAAGGGCAGTAGAACTCACTATATTAACTAGAGTAGCTTGCCATAAAGGAAAGTGTCCTGAACTAAGATGATGTCCTGTCTCTATGACTGATAGCTTCTTCTTCTTGCACAAGTCCTTTCTTTTAGTAATCAAAGTTTCCTTTAAAAAAAGGATGGGGGTGCTTGTAGCAGAAAGATCAGTAGAGTGAAGGGAACAGGGACTGGGAGGTAGGGAGGAGACAGGGAATTACTGAAGCCTAAATTAGAATGAATTATATATCATGCCTTTATAATCGTGTAAAAGTAAATTCTACTGTCATGCATAACTAAAAGGAACCAATAAAATGGGGTTATTCTATCTTTAGTTCACCAGGTTCTAATGAAGATTTAGTGAGATACTATTAGAATATGCTAAGAGAAATGGTAAAAATAATGCCATAATATGCTTCTTGATGCTGAAATATTTTGATTTCCAAATCAAACCCAATGTGTGCTTTTTAACAAGTTCTAATATTCAAATGTTACAGTTCCTGAAAAATACTATTGAATCCTAATTTTAGTTACTGGCTATGTTCTTGTTTGTGCATTTTAACTCTGGGCAAATTGGCATGAATAATTTATAACTCAATTTATTATAAATATCTTACCTCCTTAGAATAGACACTATAATTATCCCCCATCATGAAATTAATCAATCACACCAATGGCGGAAAATTAACAAATGCCAAGACTTGACTTGGGCTACTACCATTTGTTCTTTACCTAATCAAACAAAATCTTTGTTAGGATGATGCTTTATCTCCATGTGGACTGCCTCCTGACTTGGAAGTCTAAACCCTCATTTATGCAAAGATACTGATGAGCCATATTGGGCTTAGCTCTTAGATCCAATGAAGCTACTTCAATTTCAGACAACTCAGCTCAATGGCTTTCTTGTGAGGCAGAACTTGATCAATTCTGAAATCTTCAGTGATGTAAGAAGCTTGGGAAATTAGTATTACTACGGGAAAAACATTAACAGAAATGTCAAAGAAAGGTAGTACCCACCCTGGGATATAGTGATATGGAATTTTGCACAATCAAAGAAAAGTTCCTTTACAGGATGTCACGGGACTTTGAGGTACAGATATGTTAGCAACAATGATAGGAAACCCTGATCTCTTCCAATGACATTATTGGAAGGTATCTGATAGTTTTGAATGATTCCAATTAAAATTTACTGGCAGAAAAGTTTTCAAAGGCTAACTCAACATGAAGGTCTAGGTTAACATAAGGGTTCCATATAAAGTTTGATTTGGGAGGGGCAGGAAGAGTGTGCTATGTGTGTGGAGTCCCAGTTCCCAAAATAAAGGAAAGGGCCTCAGGAACAATGACTGAGCATGAAAGCATATGTATGTGTGAACTAAAATAGAGTTGTTTTAAATCTAAGTGTGTTTTACCATGAGGACTCAGGGATTGGAATCATCAAGACAATCGGAAAGTAAAGGCTAAACATACCAGACTGCAGGACCAGTTTTCATAGCAGCACGTCAACAACTGAATTGGCAGAAATGAATGTTTGACAAGTTCTTTTTTATCTTCATCTGACTGGCAAAAGAGAATTGTCTTCCTCGGACTTAAGGAACTCCTTAAGTTCTCAGGAAATTCAAGAAGGATGGTGGAAAAGTGAGCTCCCAGGGGAAAAAAGATTTTCTGCTAAGCTGGACATTTTAAGACCCAAATAACTAATTAGAAAAATCAAAGATTTGACACTATTTGTTCCCCATGGGTGGGGGTTACACTTGGAATGAAATGGATAATGCTGAGAACCTTAGGGATAAAGTTTTAGAAGGCCTTGAGATACGGACTGGTGGCATTTCTCTGTGGCAGGGCACTTAACTAGCATGCACGAGGCCCTTGGTAAAATTCCCAGCATCACCAAAAAGGACAGAAAGAAAGAAGGAAGGAGGGTCTGATACGAATTATGCACTCACTACTACTTATAACTAGTATAGATTTTGACAGTTTTTAGCATATAAGTTGGACTGACTAACAACTATTCCATACGTACCGGAAATATGAAATCTCACCTTGTGTAAAATGGAATAATTGATTATTTTCCACCTCCATAGAATGTTGATTAGTATTTAATGTAAATACTTACCCCTTATGACCACTAGCAATAGCATAACATAATGCAGTCTTTCCAGACTTATCTTCTGCAGAGACATTAACACCACCTTGAAGAAGCAGCTTGACCATATTTTTTGATTTACATTTAACAGCAAGCATGAGGGTTGTTCTAAAATAACAGAGAGATAACTTCACACTTGGGTACATTAATAAAGTTATTTAAAAACATAATTTGATAAATTTTATTACTTAAATAATTGCTTTAAATACACTAACATTTATAAGCATCATGAGAGAGAAGTGTTCATCTTTGCAAACCATTTTTAAATCTTAAAGAAAATAAAAAGGAAATCTCATGTCCAAAGGGGAGAATTGACAAACTTTGCATCTAGGAAAGCCAGGAGTGCAACCAAGTTAGTTGTGTAAGAATCGAATGCCTACCATTTTTCCTCTTTGTTACCTGCCTATGTTGTATTTTCATTAAAGGAAATGTGTATCCCATTGGAGTTGATTTTCTTCCCTTTTCCCATACCAATTAACAAAAAAACCATCACAATACGTTAGAAAATAAACATCTGGCAACAGCAATCAATAATCGCTTGGGGACAATGTAACAATAACAACACTATACAAAGAAAGCAATTAAAAACCAGTCATCCAAATTATAAAATGCCAATTTATACTCCATATAATATTTTGAAAGGGAAATTCTATAAGGAATACAAGCTAAAATACCATAAAAATATCAAGCTCAATACTGAATCAAAAAGCAAACTAAAAGTCCATGTATTATAAAACTAATCTAAAACTCTGTTAGCTAGCATAAGATCATATGACCAACAAAATCTGATAATAAACAACAGTCAACAATTATAAAAGCATATGAATCACATCACATACTCTTTTTTATTTTTTTATTTTTTTAGAGAGAGGGACAGTGAAAGAAAAAAAAGAGAAAAATCAATTTTATTTAGTTTTTGTGACTTTCATTGCTCTGACACTTTGTTGTGTACATGGTGCTGGGGTTCAAACCTGGGTCCTCACTCATGCCAGGCAAGTGCTATAACTGCTGAGCCACCGCTCCAGCCCCACACCATACATTCTTATTTGTATTGCTCAGTTCAAACAATTGCTTATCTACCCAAAAGTTTGTAGTGTTCATTTTTCATTCTACCTTAATAAAAGTTAATATTTGCCTTACCATTAATTTAATATTTCTGACTTGAGTGATAATTACTACACCATTAACATTTTATAAATTACTATACCTTCCTTGCTTATCAACTACATCCATGTTGGCTTTCTTCTGAATTAAAAATTCTGCCGTTTCCAGTTTATTGTACTGGAGAGCAAGTAGAAGTGGTGTCTGGTCATACTGGAAAACAGTAAAAAGAAAATTACTTATTTTTCAGCTGAACTGAAAGTCTCAGGAAAGATCATATGAAGGTAAACATGTAAGTAAATTAGGAGGAGCCTCTTGCTTCTTACCTTACTGCACTTCTGCATTTGCTGCTCTTTCTCTTTGAAATACCCTGCCTCTGCCTAAGGCCACAGGAAATCCCATTTTCTCCAAAACTTGCCGCAAAGGTCTACTGCTTCCAGGAGACTTTGCCTCTCTCACAGGCTTTATTGCAGTATTTTGGAGCTATGTGATCCCCACCCCAGCCCCATCGAACAAAGAGCTTCTTGAAGACGAGGACTGTATCTTTTCATCTCTTAGACCCACACCCCAAACCATAGTGGTGAAGTATTTAAGAATTTTATTGAATCAATGAGCTAAATTTTCAACTCTAGAGCAGGGTTTGGTTTGTCAATCTGTATTCCAAAGAATATCTATTTCCCCAGAAATATCAAGCCTCATCAGAAAGATCTCCTTATTCAAAGCTGTAAATTATGTGTTCGGTACTAAAGAAATCTCTTCACATTTGCTGATACCTGTTTTCACAATTTTTTTATAGTAGATATTCACATTTGGAGAATGAGAGTTTTAGGGAGACAGCTCTGAGAGCTTTCCAACAATGTGGAAAATTCCTCCATGCTACACAAACCTTCTTGATTCTCTTTTATTTATGTTGTCAGGATCCCAGAAGCCAAAGTCAAGCATTCCTGTTCTACAGAGGTCACTAAGGACATGGGCTGTGAATTAAAATAGATAAGACTTCAGTGAATTTTGATCACTTATTCCACTGGTCCCTATGTTTTCTCCTATTATAAGATGAAAGACATTTATGTTACATATTAGGAAGTTCAACAGAAAATGTTATTCTCTGGCAACAACAAGTAAAGTTGTCACTCTCAGAATCACATGAGGGTTTCTGAGATGTTTTATGAAAGAGTGATGCCAAATCCATTACTGTAATACCAAGTCCACACATCTTGCATCCAATGTCCTTTCCAGTCCTAGCTTTGTCTTGGTTGAAGGCAAAAATCCAAATGACATTTGTGATTAGTAGCTGAAACCTGTAAGGACTGGGACTATTTCTGCTTCCACCTGATTATAGCTTCCAACTGCAGAAGTGACTCAAGTGACCTCCCAGTGGGGGCGCCTGGAGCATGCTCCTCCTGTCTCCTATTGAGGAAATGTGAAGAGGGATTCAAAAGGCCCTTCTGGAAAAAAAGGAAGTTCTGCTCTCCTTCCTTGGGTAACATCTTGCAATGGAGCAAAGGCTCCATTGAGAACACCAAATTCTTTTTAGGAATGCTTTATATGTTTGTTCCTCAAGAGAGTGCCCCCAATCTAAATGAAGTCCCCACACTACTTTTATCTATGTAATCCTATTCTTTTCTGTTGTGGGTTGAATTGTGTTCCCAAAAAAGATAAATTCACATCCTAATCCTAATTCTTGTGAGTGTGACCTTTTTTGGAAATGGGATCTTTGCAAAAGTATCAAGTTACAATGAGGTTCATACTGAATTAGAGTAGGCTCTAAATCCAGTGTAACTGCTGGTCTTATAAGAAGAGGGAAATCTGGACACAGAGACAGGCGCACAAGAAAAATGCCATGTGATAATGGAGGCAGAGATTGGGGTTATGCTGCCACAAGCCAAGGAACACCAAGGACTGTCAGTAGCCATCAGAAGCTAGGGGAAAGCCCCACAAAGGATTCACCCCTGCCAACACCTTGATCTCCAACTACTGACCTCCTGAACTATAAGAGAATAAACTAAGCCACCAGATTTATAGCATTTTGTTACGGCAACTCTAGGGAATGAATACATTTCCTTCTCACCACTGATAATGATTTTACTTTGGCTTTACTTGGTGATTATATGCTTCATACCTATCCCCGATTGAACTACAAGCTTGAGGAGACATGACTCTAGACTGTGTTCACCATTGTTTACTCATTACCATCACAGTGCCTGGCCCATGGTCTCTGAATAAATATCTGTTGGGAGAATGAAGGTGCTTACCGGGAGAACTGATGCCTTCAGTTCAACATCCTTAGCTTCAGCTGCAAGGCACCCATCTCCTTTCAGTCTTCTATGACATATTTTCTAAGTATGTTTTACTTGTGTCTCCTCCCCACCCCTAAGTGTGCTTGAGGGCAGCATCACTTTTTATGTGTCTGTAGAAGCTTCACAGTACCTAAAGTGATACTTCACACACTGGAGTCTCAATAAATATTTTTTAAATAAGCAAGGAATGAAATTACTAGGTTTTCTAAGATGTTATGGCTCGATTGGAGATATTTAACATATTATTTGATAATAAAACTACAGTTACTTATGGGGGAAAAAAAGAAAATGTTATTCTCACTTGTAATGATAATCCTGGGACCCTAAGGCACATCAAATTTTAAATTTTCTTTTTTACTTTTGTTCCAATGTAATCACAACTAAAACTTGTTAATAATTTTAGGCAAAATATAATTCAGAAAATTTGTGTATCAACAAAAGTTTTATGCAGATCTACATGGATTATCTTGAGCTTCAAGAAAGACGGTGAATCACTTGGATTTTTAGGAGACAAGACTGAGGAGAAAGATACAATATTGCTGGCAATCTGCATGCATCTCCTATCCACCTCTAACAATCAGAATCCTAATCAGACTTATAGAAATTCTAATGGGAATATGTTTTTAAAATGCCAATTTTTAAATTCTCAAGTTCAATCCTACTTCAAAGAGACTAATAAATTATAGAAGCCATATTCTTGGAAATTAATAGAACTTACCATGCAACTGTGAATTCTGAAAACATATTATAAAACTCCTTCACAGTGGAAAATCAGGGGATCTGAATGAATGCTGCAGTTGGCCAGCAGTAGACTGGAGACAGATCACCTATTCCTGGTATGAAAGGGGCACCCTCTTCACAGAACACCACGCAGTAACATGGGCTCAAAGGAAACTATATGAAATCCAGAATTCTGCATTCAGAATTCTCCTGAATTTTAAACATTGACTCAAATGATGCAGGCAAACTAAATATATCCATGACCTATGAAAAAGAAGTTTCAACATTTGCTATGATTCTAATCAAGAAAGTCCTGCTTATAATCAACATTTGATGGTATAAGTCACTATTTAAACAAATGCATTTCAAATATTTTGGAAATAAAGATAGTTGATGTATACCTTGGTCTGGGCATCAATATTTGCATTAAATGAAAGCAGCTTTGCTGTCATTGATGTGTTTGTACAAAACACAGCCCAGTGGAGAGGAGCTGCACCATTTTTGTTCCAAACATTTGGATCAGCACCATTTTCCAAAAGAATTGTTGCACATTCCTCTTGCTTGTGTTGTACAGCCTGTAGGTTTTGTACCAAGAAATAGGTTGTAAATTTCAGGAATTAAGCCAAATGTAGTACCATGTTCACTGATTATATTTAACTGACATCAAACAATTTTTATTCTAAGTTTTTCAATAAAATTAATTTCCTGTACAAATCCAGGGCTATATCTACCTTCATTAGTGGTGAGTTGCCATCACTGTCACAGAGGTGAAGGCTGCAGTTCATCTTTACTAGAAGTGCCACCACTTCCGGCTGGCCATAGGCACAGGCATAATGTAGAGGGGTCCTAGGAAAAGAGGAGGATTTTTTAAGAGTTCATAGAGCACCCTCCTAGAATGTGCAATTTTCATGCAATCACAAACATTAAATAGGATGCAATTCATCTATTTTCTTCTGAAAAAAGTATAATATTTACTAACCATTACTACCTACTAAATTAATGAATGAGCAGTGCATTATCTGCTGTCAATAAAACTAAGCTAGAAACAAAAAGGTGAGAAATAGACAAATATTGGAAGTAAATAAACTTTTAATAAGAAACTAAAAGATAATTTTACTTATAACTTGAATGCCTGTAAATAACAAATTTTATCCAATTTTATGCATATTTGTGGCTAACACAAGACCATTATCTATTGCAAAGTATTTAAAATCAAACTGACTTTTTGCCTCACTTGATACGTCAAAGTACATTTTTTCCATGTCAGCATACATCTTTATCTTTGCCACCTTCAATGCTCACATAATAGTTCATCCTAGAAATGTACTGTATTTTATTCATAAAATCAATTCTATGGATCCTTTTAAATGCATTGCTATTTTAAGCAGTGCTGAGAAAAACCAACTGTGCATATCTCTTATTATTTCTTAAGGGTGTTTAGCATAATGGAATCCATGGGGAGAGACATATACATTTTTTAAATGTGGTACAGTTCTCACCATCAGATCACCTATCGAGAAGCCATAAGCAACTTAAACTTTAAACAGTAGCATAAGTTCCACTGCTCTTCATCCTCACAAATTTCGAAGCTAAAAAACTATTTCATTTCCCATTGTACTAAAATTTCTTCTCTTACCAAGGACTCTACATATTTTTTCATATGTCCATGGTCACTTGTACATCTAGAAAGAGAACTTTGCCCTGTTTAAAGTTGAGTTCAGAGGCTGGGGTTGTAGCCCAGTGGTAGAGCATGCGCATAGCAAGCTCAAGGCCATGAGTTCAATTCCCAGAATCAAAGTAGAAAAACAGTAAAAAAGAGAAAGAAAGGCTACTTTTCAGTTTATTTCTTAGGAAAGTCATCACTGATATAAAATTACAGAGAGGCATTTGTGTTTTCTTCAGGTATTGTTCTCATTTGTGTTAAAATTAGACATTTAAATTCAATCAGGGCATTACTTTTGTGACATAAAAATCTAGCTACATTTTTACAAACAATGAACAGGCATTTCACTCATGAATAATTATTTTCCTACTAATATGAAATGTCACCAGTAGCACATTCTAAATTCTTCCAGATATTTGGGAGTTTCTGGGTTTTATGTTGCTCCATTCATTTTTCTACCTTTTAGGCTATTGGCAAAAAAGTAACTGGTGAAAGTTGATCATGTTTTTTTTGCATGGTAATAATATTTTAATTTTATATCAGTACACCCATATTATTGAATATTACTGAGCAATAACATGGAAAAATATGAATGCATGTAACAATGTGTATGACCAATTATGCCAGATGAAGAACCAATTCCAAAAATGTAAATGCTATATGATTCCATTAGTATAACATTCTTGAAATGGCAAAATAATAAAAATGGTTGCAAGGGATTCCGGAGGAGGCAAGAGATGGGATGATCTGGTCATAAATGGGACAACACAAGGGATCCTTATGATGTAACTCTTCTGTATCCTTTTTTATTTTGGTACTGGAGATTAAACTCTGACTTGTTTCTTTATCACTGAGCTACATCCCCAGTCCTTTCTTATTTTTACCGTTTTCTTTCTTTTTTTTTTTTAATTTTGAGAAAGGGTCTCACTAAGTTACTGAGGCTGGTCCCAAACTTGCAGTCCTCCTGCCTCAGCCACCCAAACTGCTATGATCACAGGTGGGCACCTCTCTCTGGTTTCTCTACCTTGGATATAATAGTTGTCATATGCATGTACAAAATGAGAAAACTGCAAGTATACAAACACACAAGGCTACAAAAAAAAAAAAACTGATGAAAAGTAAATGAGGTCCACTGGACTGTACTGATGTCAGCTTCCTGGCTGTAATACAATATTTTTTATTTGTATTAGTTGAATATGGAGTTACATTTGAGGGGTAATCATTATCAAACAATCAAAAACAAATGTATATTTACATAGTTAGCCAAGGCTGATGCCATTCCATGGATGCCCCCCTTGAGTTCCCCATGGTTCTATGTTTCTCCAAAAGAACCCACGTGTTAAATGGACTTCTTGTGGAGGTCAGAGATCTCCTTCTGAGTTGATTCCCCCATATTTCCTCCCTCCAGTCTCCTAGATATCCTTCCTAATCCCTCCCCAACTCCCTCCCCCGCTCCCTACATCTCCAGGTATCCTAGGCAAGGATCCCCCTGTTTGTGTAAAAATTCATATATTTTGAGGTTATTATTAGCTTAGCCATACTGTTTCCAGATGTATTCTAGCTTCCACAAATGAGAAAAAACATTCTGCCCTTGAGTCTCTGAGATTGGGATACTTCACTTAGCATAATTTTTTCCATCTCCATCCATTTGGCTTCAAAAGCCATAATATCGTTTTCTCTAATAGCTGAGTAGTATTCCATCGTATATATGTACCAAAGTTTTTGTATCCATTTGTCAAGTGAGGGGCATCTGGGTTGGTTCCATAGTCTAGCTATAGTAAATTGAGCTGCTATAAACATTGCTGAAGCCACATCACTATAATATGCTGATTCTAACTCTTTGGGGAAAATACCCAGGAGTGGGATAGCTGGGTCGTAAGGTGGTTCCATCCTTAATTTTTTGAGGATTCTCCACACTGCTTTCCATAGTGGCTGAACCAGTTTGCAGTCCCACCAGCAGTGTAACAGTGTTCCTTTTTTCCCACAGCCCCTCTAGCATCTGTGGTTGTTTGTATTCTTCATTTTTGCCATTCTAACAGGTGTGAGATAGAATCTCATCGAAGCTTTGATTTGCATTTCTCCTATTGTTAATGATATAGAGCATTTTCTCATATATTTATGGGCTTTCTGAACTTCCTCTGGTGAGAAGTTTCTTTTTAGATCCGTAGTACATTTATTGATTGGATTATTTGTGGTTTTGTTGCTTAGTTTTTTTTAGTTCTTTGTATATTCTGGATATTAGCCCTCTGTACGAGGTGAAACAGGCAAAGATTTTCTCCCATTCTGTTGGGTCTCTCTTGACACTCTTGACAAATTCTTCAGCCGTGCAAAAGATTTTTAGTTTAATTGCATACCATTCATTTTTTCTTGACTTTACTGCTTGCGCCATGGGAGCTTTGTTAAGGAAGGTGCCGCTGACCCCTATGTCCTGTAGTGTTGATCCTACTTCTTTTTCAAGTAAATTTAAAGTTGCTGGCTTAATATCCAGATCTTTGAACCATTCTGATTTAATTTTTGTGCAGGGTGAAAGGTAAGGATCCAATTTCAGTTGTCTACATATGGCTGTCCAATTTGTCCAACACCATTTGTTGAACAGGCTATCTTTCTTCCACACTATATTTTTGCCCCCTTTATCAAATATCAAATAGTTAAAGATATGGGGGTTCATCTCAGATTCTTCTATTCTATTCCATTAGTCTTCAGTTCTGTTTTGATACCAATACCATGCTGTTTTTATTAGTATGGCCCTGTAGTATAATTTCGTCAGGGATTGGGATAACCCTAGTTCTTCCTTCCTGCAGAGTAATGTTTTGGCTAATCTGGGTCTTCTGTTATTCCATACTAACTTGAGAATTGCATTTTCTATATCCGTGAAGAATGACATTGGTATCTTGATGGAGATTGCATTAAATCTGTAGAGGGCTTTGGGTAGAATGGCCATTTTTATTATATTAATTCTGCCTAACCATGAGCATGGAATGTTTTTCCATCTACTGAGGTCTTCTGCAATTTATTTTTTCAGTGTTTGATAGTTTTCATTGTAGAGGTCCTTAATATCCTTTGTAAGGTTGATGTCCAAGTATTTCATTTTTTTGGAGGAGATGGTGAGTGGGAGAGATTTCCTGATTTCTTCTTCTGCGAATTTGTTGCTGGAGTAAAGGAAAGCTAGTGATTTACTAGTGTTGATCTTATAAGCTCTAGAAGTTTTCTGGTTGAGCTTATTGGGTCTTCTAGGTATAGAATCATGTCATCAGCAAATAAAGACAACTTAACTTCCTCTTTTCCTATACGAATTCCTTTGATTTCCTTGTCTTGCCTGATAGCTCTGGCAAGGCTTTCAAGGACTATACTGAATAAAAGTGGTGAAAGTGGACATCCTTGTCTTGTTCCTGAATTCAGTGGAAATGCTTTCAGTTTTTCTCCATTGAGGATAATGTTGGCTATGGGTCTGTCATAAATGGATCTAACATAGTTAAAGTATATTCCCTTGATCCATATCTTTTTCAAAGTTTTGAGCATAAAGTGGTGTTGAATTTTATCAAATGCCTTCTCTGCATCAATTGAGATGATTTTTGTTTTGAATTCTGTTTATGTGGTGAAGAACATTTATTGATTTGCATATGTTGAACCAGCCTTGTTTTCCTGGAATGAAGCCCACTTGATCATAATGTATTATCTTTTTAATGTGCTTTTGTATCCAATTAGCTAAAATTTTATTAAGGATTTTTGCATCACTGTTCATCAGGGAAGTTGGTCTGTAGTTTTCTTTCCTTGACGTGTCTTTGTTGGGCTTTGGAATCAGTGTAATATTTGCTTCATAAAAAGTGTTTGGGAGTGATCCCACTCTATCAATTTCCTGAAGAGCTTGTAGAGGATCGGTGTTAGTTCTTCTGTGAAGGCTTGGTAAAATTCCACCATATATCCATCTGGACCTGGGATTTTCTTTTTTGGAAGAGCTTTGATTGCAGTTTTGATTTCACTATCTGTGATAGGTTGGTTTAGATTTTCAATGACCTCCTGTGTTAATGAAGGGATGTTGTATGTGTCCAAGTACCTTTCCATGTCCTCCAGATTATCAAACTTGGCAGAGTATAAATTTTCAAAATAGGTTCTGATAATCTTCTGGATTTTGGTTGAGTCTCTGATGATATCACTGTTTTTATCTTTGATTTTGTTGATTTGCTTCACTTCGTTCTTCCTTTTGGTGAGGTTGGTAAGGGGTCTGTTGATCTTGTTTATTTTTTCAAAGAATCAACTCTTTGTTTTGTTAATAATTTGGTTTTTTTGTTCTCAATTTTGTTGATTTCAGCTCCAATTTTAGTTATTTTCTGTCTTCTATTAGCTTTGAGATTGGACTGTTCATCTTTTTGCATGTGTTTGAGTTGTAGCATAAGGCTATTTATCTGGACTCTTTCTAGATTTTTGATGTATGCACTCAGTGCTATAAATTTACCTCTTAAGAATGCCTTCATACTGTCCCAGAGATTTTTGGTATGTTGTTTCCTCATTCTCATTCATTTCCAAGAATTTCTTGATTTCTGCTCTCATTGCCTTTTATCCATCCTTTGTTTAAGAGGGAATTATTCAATTTCCAAGTATTTGAGTAGTTTTTGTTGTTTCTCTTGTTGTTGATAGCTAAGATCATAGCATTGTGGTCTGACAAAATACATGGGATTATAGTCACTTTTTTGTATTTGTTAAGATTACTTTGGTGAACGAGGATGTGATCTATTTTAGAAAAGGATCCATGAGCCACTGAGAAGAAGGTGGAAGGAATATTCTGTAGATGTCTGTTCAGCCTGATTTGTTAATAGAGTTGTTCAGACTGGAGATGTCTTTACTGATTTTTTGTTTTGGTGATCTGTCTAGGGTTGATAGTGATGTATTGAAGCCCCCCAGTATTATTGTGTTGAGATCAATGAGGGGATTAATGTCCTTAAGTATTTTTTCCATATACTTGGGAGGGTTGTAATTGGGGGCATAAATATTATCGTTATATCTTCTTGATGAATTGTCCCTTTTAGCATGATAAAATGTCCCTCTTTGTCCTTTCTGACTAGTTTTTGCTGGAAATTAATTTTATCAGAAATTAGGATCGCCACGCCAGCTTGCTTTTGGGGGGATTACGGGCCTGGTAGACATTTTGCCAACCTTTCACTTTCAGTCTGTATCTACTTTTGAGTGTTAAGTGTGTCTCCTGTAGACAACATATGGTTGGATTTTTTTTTGATCCAGTGAGCCAGTCTGTGTCATTGAAGTATTTAATTTCCCCATTGGATTTAAAGCTGAGTTTTGCAGGGTATATTATTTTGGCTAGAAACTGCTATTTTTCAAAGGCTGAAAAATATTGTTCCAAGCTATTCTGGCCTTCATTGTTTGATCTGAAAAATCCATAGTGATCCTAATTGGTTTGCCTCTGAATGTGATTTGGGGCTTTTCTCTAGCTGCTTTTAGAATTCTCTCTTTAATTTCTCTGTTATTCATTTTGTATATGATATGTCTTGGTGAATTTCTCATTTGATTAGGCCAGTTTAGAATTCTATAAGCATTTTGGATGTGATATTTCAGGTCATTTGTAAAGTGAGGTAAGTTCTCGTTTATGATTTCGCTTAAAAGATTCTTAATGCCTCTTGTTTGCTGTTTGGAGTTTTCATACAGTCCAGTTACTCTCAGGTTATTTCTCCTCATCTCATCAAATATTATTTGGAAGTTCTGATCATTTATTGTAAGTTTCTTCTCTTGTCTATCCTCCTTGAACTTGACATTGCTTAGCCTATCTTCGTTATCTGATGTAAGTTCTTCAAGAGCTGAAGTTCTATTTTCGGTGGAGTTTATTCTGATGTTAGTATCTTCCAGTGAAGATTTGTTTTGATTGACCATGGTTTTCAAATCTGATAGCTCTGCTACATCTCTTTTCAGGATGTCTAATTCTTTACAGAGCTGATGTTTCATCTCATGGAATTGCTCCCTTATTTCCTTTTAAAAGTTGTCTCTCATCTCTTGAAATTGTTCTCTGATCTCTTTCCTTAATTCCTCTTTCAACTCTTTGAGTTACTAATCATAATGTTGACACAATTTCTTTGGTTTTCATCTAGGGCTCTGACCATGGAGTTCTTGGGTAGAAAGCTGTGAGGCTGAGGAGGAGAGTTATTTCCCCTTTTCCTCATTTTCAGAAACAGGGGGTGTGTCTTGAAGATTGACCAAATTACTCTTGTAAGGGTAATTGGAGCTTCTTATGGTTTTGCTTTGTCAGGATGGGGTGCTAATTGGGAACCTCAGACCTATAGTTGCCATCCAATCAGTGAGAACTTGAGAGCCTATAGGTGCATATACTAGACAGATTCAACTAAAACAGTTATGAAGATGATTAGCACCTACAGGAGCAGTTTTCTTTGAAAGAGCTCTCACGATATATTATGATAGCAAGCAAGTACCTGTTTTGAAGAATGTCTCTTTCTCGAGTTAGCAGGGCCTCTGTAAGTGGTACACATAGGTGTACACTGATACAAATGGGTGTTGGATTGGGTTAGAAGAACCTTTAGCCCCTTGGCGTCCCAGACCCTGATACCTGTCTTTCCTGTCTGCGTCATCCACATAATTTCCCTCGGAGAGCAGACGCCTCACTCGGGCTACATTTCCATGTCTCGCAGCCTTATGCAGCTTGCCTACGGGATTGTAGCCCCAAACCATTTTTCCTACGTTGAAGTCAAGAAAATTAAAAAAAGCAGAGTTCATGGCCATGTCCGAGATTCCTTTGCTCCCACAGGGCTTGTCTCTGATGCCGGATCCCAACACCGAAGGTTATAGATTAGTCACCGCTTGCTTGCGATTAAAGCAGCGGGACGGAGGTAACTGTCAAAGACCAAACAGTCGTTGCCAAGCAACGCCATCAACCCGAACGCATGCGTGGCACCATAAGCACAGGAAGGACAAGATCTGCTGAGCCTGGCTCCTGGAAGCGCAGCGCAGCTCTCCTCTGTCTACCAGAACGCTGCCGTGTGGGATTCGCAGTCCTGGAGGCGGCGTGGAGACCGGGGGTGGAGGTGGGCGCCTCCTCTACTGGCAGATGCTGTAGAGGGGAGGTCGCCCTTATCTTCAGCAGCGGCAAAGGCAGAGCTGGATAAAGCCTGTGCCAGACCAAAAAGTACAAAAAGAAAGTACAGTGGTGCAGTGAGAGCACCTTCCTGAGCTCCTAGAAGGCCAGTAGAGCACCACCCAGGTTCAGCACCATGAAGGCCTCCAACGGCACCTTACAGTTTTTGGTCCTCGCTAAATTGGATAAAATTAAAAGCAAATGCATTAAATAGTCCAAAAGAAAAAAAAAAGGACAAAACCCACCGTTTTCAGCTTCTCTTTAAGTTCCAACATTCTGAGGCCTGTGTGCCCTATCTCCTGCTCCTCCTCTTCTTCTTCCCTCTCTCTGATCACCCCCATCCATTCCTTGAGTAACTACTAGGCTTGGGCAGCAGCAAGCCTCAGCCCCAACTGGGCAACATCCCCACCTGTCAGGGTCCCTTGCTGAGATGTGCTTCCCTGTTCCATCCTACCACCTACTCTCCCTTCCTCGCTTTGTCCCCTGTCACTTGTTCACTTACTCCACGTCCTCTTCTACTTCTCAAAGATCTCCTGAAGCTCCCTAGGCTGTGGCACATCCTGAGCCACCTGGAACTTCAGAGCTGCAGAACCAGGGGAGCCTGGGACTCCACTGTGGGCATCCTCCTGTATCTTTGGGATGCCACCTACAAAGGGAGCCTAGTTCCCAGGAAGGCAAAAGTGGGCAAGCATACACTCCCCTTGCCTTCACCCCAGCCCACACTAGTGAGGAAGGGCCAGGGCAGGGAAGAGGAAGCAACCCAGAAGAACACCTTTATGGAGGCCAGCCTTCAGGCAGAAGAGGTCTGGTGTCTGTTTGCTAATGGTTTCTCTGTAGATATCAAACCTCTACAGTGATATCTGCTTTTCAAACCCTAGAAGGGCTATGAGGATCATGCTATAAATGTCCCATCTAGCAGCCCATAGGTTTTGTCAGTTCTGACACTGGTGAGGGAACAGAAGTTGCATGGCATCAGCTTCAATTCTGATATCCCTAAAACACTGCAGCTAGAGTTTGCTAATGCAAACACAATGTTGGCGAGAACAAACCTGCAAGGACAAAATAACCCAGTATTTTCTGCCCAACCCTACCTCAGTTCATGCACAGATGTACGATCAAAGCACCTGACTTTACCCCAGTAACTATAAAAGTTGTCCAGGTACCCTCCCTATCCAGAGGCATTAGTGCCTACTCTACTCCTCCTGCCTTCACCTGCATACTCACAGGCCCTGGCTACTTCCCAGGCTACTTGTCGGGGCTGCAAATCCCTTCAGTACTTCAGGTGAAGGATGGAGGCTGTAATCTGTCTGTGGACATTAGTGGCATCTTTACTGGAAGTGACTGTTCCCCATCTAGTGTGCAAAAACTGGAGTGTGCTGTCTTCATAAAACCTCACCCAGTTAGATGCCTTCAAGACTTTGCCACAGTCTCAATTGATTTTCTCATTAGAAAGGAAAAAGTAAAAAATGTTTTCCTCTTTTCCAGTGTGTAGTTGTAAGAGTGTATTGTTTGTGAATGCATGATCTGACATGCAATTCCTTACAGTTTGAAGACATTTGTCAATGAAGCATGAAAGCAGTGAACCATAAAACCAAGTAAGTAAATATTTTTATAGCAAACAGTTAAAGTGTGCCAAGCACTGGGTTGGATCACAGCTTTCAAGCTTGAATTCTGAATGCCTCTGTAATAAGCTACATGTTTCTAACTTCTATCAAATTCCCCAGAATTGTACTGTGAATATTCACACTCTGTCTGCCCAGAATCCAGGGTACACTGGTAAGGTGGTGTTAGGTGATAGACACAGAGCTGCACTCTGCAGTCCTAGTTTTGTAATCCCAGTTCCTCCAGGCTATCCATGTCGAAAATCCAAAGTCTTCAGGAGTTTAGTTCATGGCTTAATTGTGACTGAGTAAAGAACACACACTTTGGTAAAAATTCACAGCCACAGTGTACCCCTAGAAAGCTCTAGCATCTGTAGTTGTGACTACTCAAATTTCATGTAGAGAGTTCGTTTTTGCAGTTTGTCTATCCTTCCTGTTAATATGCTCCTCTGCGTGTAACTTACCTAATACAGCACTCATCTCCCATAAGCCATCCCCACATTCCAAGGAAACTACAGAGTGGGCCTCCCTCATAACAGGGGACTTTGGCTTGGAGGCCAGCCCTGCCTCAGGAGGTGCTGGATTCCTCAAACATGCCCAGTGGCCATGGCAGTGCATAAATTGCAAGTGGTTTTGCCAAACATTGGCCCAACTGGGCAGGTGTTCCAAAGTTATGAAAGCATCATGCCAAACAGAATGTCGGTCACTTCCTCTGGCACCGAAGTCTTCCTGGAAAGAGCACTTACTTCACAGACAATGGTAACCAGTGGCTCTGTGGAACGTATGCTGTTTGGCTTGGTTCAAAACATCTGCAAAGCAAAGCAGTCAGTGCTGCGTTTAAACGAATACGTTTGTGGTATCTGTGAGGGCTCTGCCCCTCTCCCTCCTGTTGCAATGTAATCCATGTTCAGAATCCGTGTTGAGCTAAGCAGTGTCAACTGCTGATATAACTTGGCAGGATCACAGTCTTTCATACTGACTTGCTCCTATTGGGTTGAAAACGTCAATATCTTTATGATTACATGGTTGGTGTGGTGGTATTGTCAGTCTCCACTTTCATTTGAAATAAAAATGTCAAGAAGTTTGAAAAGTGATCACTAAATTCCAGGCCAGCAGCAGTGACTCTTCCAAACCCT
>PVKS010032848.1:0-22188 GCA_004027875.1 Aplodontia rufa | reverse complement strand
TGACACCTATCCAGCAGGATTGATGTAAGGGTCAAAAAGATAATATGTGGGCTGCAGCAGTGGCTCAGCAATTACAGTGCTTGCCCAGCATGTGTGAGTATGCGTTCAAACTCCAGCACCACGTACAAAATGCAGTCTCGGAGCAATGAGAGCCACATGAAAAACTAAATAAAAATTGATTCTCTCTCTCTCTCTCTCTTTCTTTCTCTGTCCCTCTCTCTCTCAAAAAAGAAACGTGTGAGAGGGCCCAGCATTATAATTTACAACACAGGAGGAACTATCTGGGATTTGTTTTTCTTTTCTCCCTTCTTTTTCATCATTGGCTAATAGCCAACCTTCTTTGTTTCAAAAATAATTAGGTTTGGGGTTGGTTTGTTTGTCTTTCCTTCTACTCAAATTTGAAAGCTGCAGGTTCAGCAAAGTCATTGTGGCTGTTTGCAATAAAAACAGATGGATAGCTGGATAGACCAGAGGAAAAATAGGGAGGTTCCACAAGGGAGACATGACAGAGGGCTTGTCTGATTGACTATAATGTAGAGTATCCATCATCGCTGGCCCAGGGAGAGATGCTGTATGTTAAGCCTGGCTTGAGCTCTGGTTCCTTCCAATGTGTTAAGTGACTCCTTTAATATCTGATGAACATTCACCATAATGCTTGTCATAGCTGGATTGTCTCCACCAAGATCATTTATTCCATGCTATTCCTATACATTAATGTAAATCAATGCATTCCTACAGAGTAAGGGTCTTAACATGCCCTTTGTGGATACATTTAGGCAGCCTGTAGACTCCCCAGAATAGTACACATAAGTTGGTAGATAAATGTGCATGCCAGAATTTCATAAGGAGAGAATCCATAACTTTTATTAGGTTCTCAGTGGAGTCTGTGACCAAAATAAGGTTAAGAACCACTGCTATAAATCAATAGCTTTCCTATATACTAATGATAATAGGACTGAAGAAGAAGTCAGGAAATCAGTCCCTTTCAAAATATCTTTGAAAAAATCAGTGGAACAGAATAGAAGATCCTGAGACAAAACCCCATATCCTTAACTATTTGATATTTGATAAAGGGTGCAAAAGCATAGTGTGGAAGAAAGATAGCCTGTTCAACAAATGGTGTTGGACAAACTGGACAGCCATATGTAGACAACTGAAGCTGGATCCTTATCTTTCGCCCTGCACAAAAATTAAATCAAAATGGATCAAAGACCTGGATATTAAGCCAACAACTTTAAACTTACTAGAAAAAGATGTAGGGTCAACATTACAGCATATAGGAGTAGGCAGCTACTTCTTTAACAAAACTCCCATGGCTCAAGCTGTAAAATCAAGAGTCAATGAATGGGATGCAATTAAACTACAAAGTATTTCCCAACACACCTTACTGTATTGTTATCTTCTGGTCAGTAATGGAATAAAAGGGAGGAGAACCAACTTCAGTCAATATCCTTCAGACTCCTTCTGATTCTCTATTCCCCACATCAGCACATTCCAAAATTCATTTGAGGCTGACAAAGTAGCTAAGAGTTGATTATATCTACTTATGAACAATGGGAAAAAAAGTCTGTAGCAACTTTTCTTATTCAGATATTAGGGGAAATTGGAAAACAATTGTTTAGACATCTGCCTATTAAAGATGATAGTCTTAAGCATCCTTACTTAGTATTACTCTATTTTTATATTATTTTTCTTATATTCTGACCTTTCCTTAAATATTATGCATCAAAAGATTAGCTTTTTCTACCCTGAAAATCTATGTCAAGTTTTAAAGAAGGGTCTCTTGATGTTGTCACAGCTCCAGTACCATGTGATCTGAGTAACTAATCCTTCTTATTCTATTTTATACATGGATTTACACTACAGGTGCCCAGTAGAAACCATACAAGTGAATGTTATAATTCTAACCCTTTAATTTCAGTTTTTAAAATTTCTTTATAATAACTTGTACTATTGGGAAACAATTATTTTCTTATTTTTAAAATAGAAACTTAACTTTTGTGCACCAATAGCTATAGAAAGAATCCAAATTCACTCACACAGAAAGTATGGAATTTGACATAAAGATCTGATATAGGATGTGATTTTACATATCAATATTATTATGTATCTATATAGTTTTATATCTATATTATTACACAAAAATGTTTACCAAATAAGCATCATGACAGAACTGAAGTCAAGTATTTTCATACACAAACTGAAAAATGTTATCTTTTCCTCAAAGACTAAACATTCTATGTACTTTTCTTTTTCCAAGATAACCCTTGTCAAAGTGCATTAGCTTAAAATACACCATCCGTTTTCAGCTGACTCATTTAAACTTCACCTGCTCATAAGATATAAGGTGAACTTTTCCATGTCTTCCTTCTGATTTAATTTGTAAAAGGGGAGAAAACAAGAGTATACACAGAGACCTTTATTTTCCACAGGTGATAACTGGAGCACATCATGTTATTTTATTTCAGAGAGGCCAACATTTCACTAAGGGCTTCTTTTTGTCACACTTCTAAAAACTTATGTGAAATACTTTTATTTAAGCTTTAGAAAATCCCTGGTGTTACCACAGGCAAAATGTGTAAGCTTATTAGAAGGAAGCCAGCTCTTTATATATTCAGCTATTATTAATAATTTTCGAGGTGAGTAGGGACAGAGCAGGCCAGCAGGGAGATGATCATAGGCTGCTTGCTGTGTGCTGTGGTTTTCTGGGTTTGTTGTTGTGCTCAGTCTAAACAATGCAGTAGTTTCTGGAACTTCAAAGATCAGAAAGCATTGCTAATTTACCTAGATTACCCCACTAATTTACCCTGATTGCTCTAGAAGATCTTCATATTGGCACCTTGCCTCCATAGGACTTTTTACTATTTTGATTTAGTTTATTTAAACCTATAACATATCATTTGTTGCCTTAACAACCATACCAGGAAGGCAGATCACAGGACTATTCTCTAGAAGAAGATCTCAGGGTTCATAAAGCCATGGGATCAGAGACTTCTAATCATGGTCACATGGGGATCATGCAAGGAGTTTATAAAATCTCCATATATCCAAGCCTTATTCCAGTGCTCACAACTCTGGAGTTGAGCCCCAGAAATTTATACGTCGAGAAGTTCCCCAGGTAATTCTGTAGCTGCTCCAAGGCCCAGTATTTGCAAAGCCAAGGTCATGAGCTAAGCCTACAATAAGTTCTTTTGTACTGCCCCAGTTTTGAACCTTTCAGATTCATTTGGACTTCAGTCATCGTAGTAGAAAATCCCAGTGGCCTGAGATGCTGAGGTTCTTATTCCTCCTGGCCACTTGTTCTCAGCTCAGTGAAATCTCCTAACAGGAGAAAATACGCCGAAATGTTTGGCACAGTGCACCAGGAAGGTGGGGTTGACAGAGAAACCCATATGCTGATTTAGAAGTCAAGTTTTGCGGGCTGGAGAGATGGCTCAGTGGTAGAGTGCTTGCCTGGCATAGGAAAGAACCTGGGTTCAATCCCCAGCACCACATACACAACTGAGTGAAAGAAAAACAAAACCAGGTAAAAACATAACTCTCTCACTCTCTCTCTCTCTTTTTAAAAAGTGCTGCTTTATTTAATTTATTATAGGAAAAGGCTTTCTGCACTAGAACATGGGAATAGGCCATTTAGCTTGGTTCTAATTATATTTTAGATTCTATTCTCACTCTCCTCTCCCTCTCCCCCTCCCCCTTCTCTCTCTCTCTCTCTCTCTCTCTCTCTCATATACCCCCAAACAAAAAAAGAAAACCCCCGAGTTCTAAAATAAATAGTGGAAAAGGAAAGCTGTGTAAGTTTCTAAAGAAGTATGAAAGTTGATTTTGGCAGAATCTTTTGACTTCTTTTGAGCGGGATCAACATTTGTGTTCTGGAGGGCCAAGAACTCTCTTGGTGCTTATATTAAAGAAATTTTTTACACTGGTAAGGAAACTCTTGAGGACTAAATCACCATAAATTTTTAGCAATAGTCTAAATTAATAAGTTTTCAGTATGAAAATGGCATATGCTAAACACTGTCCCAGGAGGCTAGGTGCTATACAATGGCATTAGAATGTCATGAAAACATGGGCTGGAGTGGTGGCTAAGCGGTTATGGCCCTTGCCCTGCATGTGCAAGTATGTGGGTTCAAACCCCAGCACCAGGTACACAACAAAGTGTCCCAGCAATGAAAGTCATGTGAAAAACTGAAAATTGATTCTCTCTCTCTCTCTCTTTCTATTTCTCCCTCTTTAAAAGAAAAAGAAAGTCATGAAAAAACTTGCCTCAAAAAAAAATCATAAATATCACAGAGATAGCAGTGGCACCAGCAATGAATAGTAGGAAAATTCAGTTCAGGAAGCATGCAGTGACAACCAGTCCTGTTGCCTGGACATGGGAAGGCAGAGATAGAAGTAGATTGTGGCACTTTTTCACACTAGACTGTGTGTATAGGTGTCCTGTTGGCATCTCACCCAGTGTCCTGGGTTTCCAGGGTGGTGGTTGGAGAACGAACAGTAGGTTTGGTTGAAACTGATGAATGAAAGAACAGGGAGGTGGAGAACCAAGTAGAAGCGAATGTATGGACAAACGTGGGACAAGAAACGTCATGGTATCTACAGGAGCCTAAAGGCAGCTCAGAGCACCTGGAATGTGAAGGAAACCGGAAGACTGAGATGGAAAGAAATGACCAAGGTCACAACAAGTTTTATGCCATTCGATACGTAGTTGGGACTTTTCCCTGGTGGCAATGGGGACCACTGAAGGGATGGGTGTCAACACACGTGTGGTTGGATAGAAAACTCTGGGCTGAAGACCAGAGGAAAGGGCTTCATGATGATCCAGGTGAAGGGTGGCAAGTGACAGCTTGAATGGAGATGAGTGAAAAAATTAAGAGGAAACTATGAGCTAAAATTGGTAGGGCCTCGCCCTTGAACAGAGGTGGATGATAAACTCACAGATTCCTATTTTAGTAGCTAGAATAAATACTGTTATCATTTATTGTTCTGATAATGCAAGAACCAAAGAGAATAAGTAAGTTTAAGGGAAAGTTGAGTTTATAAGCAGGTTAACTATGAGATGCCAGAGACAGGTGCAAGTGGAAATATCCAGTTGGCATTTGATTTGATGCTGAGGTTCAGGGATAAAAACAGTATGAGAAGTGCTTCAACCAATGTGGCATATGAAAGCCAATCTAGTCACTGTAATGAGTTCACAGTAGTCCTCGCAACAATCCTAAGAGATAGGCTGCATAACCCCCATTTAAGAAATGGAAAACTGAGGCCCAGAGAGGTTAAATGACTTACCCAAGGTCCCACAGGAAGGGGGGAAATATAGCCCTTTCCTCTATTTTCTGCTTGCTCTTGAGAAGAGAGCCAGGGAAGGATCTAAGCCTTGAAGTATATGAATATTTGAAGGGAACACAGGAGGAAGAGACATTTGCCTTGTCACATTGAAAGACCGGCCATGTTTCTGAAGTCCTATAAAGGATAATATTGCAAAGAGAATATTGCAACTGTAGCAACAGTACCTGGTTTTCTTAACTTCTGAAATATCTTTTACAGTAAAATATAAGAAGTGAAGCTTTGGAGCAGCTATAATTAAGTTATACAAAGTAATAGTATTGAATAATTATAATTTAATAAAATTAAAGTATGATTAAATAATCATCATGTAATTCTCACCACTGTCTGAGATATGATTGTTATTGACCTTTTACAGATGAGAAAACCAAAGATTGGAGGAGTTAAAATGCTCACTGGAAAGTAAAAGGACATGGACAGATTGTCTTTGAACTTCTGACTCTCTTTCTCTAATGCCCATGTGGCCTTCCAAGTGAAGCACCCATGAAGGGACTAGTAACCAGTCACACAGAGAGGACCCAGACAAGTTCCAGTTGGCGAGGTTGACCCTTTAAAAAATTATTTTAGTAACATTTTGAAATTTTCTCACAAAATCACTCCAATTTGAACTTTCCAGCAAGGCCCTACTATCTATCCAGCCTAGGTTTTTCCATCTTCTTCAGTGACAAGTGACTTCCATAGTTATCCCCTGCTGACAGTCAGATCCTGGAGTTCTTCCTGTTTGGGCTTTATCCCTGTTCCAAGTCATTCTTTATACGTCCTGCAGAGAGGGTTCTTTCTTTCCTTCCTTCCTTCCTCCCTCCCTCCCTCCCTCCCTCCCTCCTACCTCCCTCCCTCCTTCCTTCCTTCCTTCCTTCCCTCCCTCCTTCCTTCCTTCTTTCCTTCCTTCCACCTTTCTTCTTTCCTTCTTTTCCTTTTTCACAGATTTGCATACCTGATCATGTCATGCCCCTGCCCCTTAATTCTGTCCCTGTAAGACCCACTTGCTGGCATGGCCTACAAGACCATTCACCATCGCAACCTCCTCTGTGCACTGGCTTTGTCTGCTCTTCTCCCCACGTCACTAGGAAGTCCAGTAGTGCTCAGCTTCCTCCCTCACAGCACACTGTTTCAGCCTCTGGTTTCTGAACATACACTTCCTTCTGCACTGAATTTCCCTTCTCAACATATTCACCCAGCAACCCTCCTACTCGAGATTCAGGATAAAACTCCATCATCACCTCTTCTAAAAGGTTGCCTTGGCAGCATTGTCTGGGTTGCACTTGCTCCTCTCTCCCTGCAGCCATCAGGACTTATAAATGCCTCATTATTGCAACCAACGCATGAGTGTAACTCTATCCATGTGATTTCCGTTTATCTGGCCCCCCTTTGGGTCTCCTGTTTCTAGCAGATAGATTGGCAAATAATATAGACTCAATAAATATTTGAACAATGGAATGCTATTCAAATCAAAGACAGATTCAGTCTTAGAGGTACATTTGTGTCTAGATGTGAGTCACATTAACCCAGCTTTATAATAAATCTTTTTTTAATTAAATTTCTATAAGCTTATTGAAATAAATAAGCTAAAAAGTACAAAGACTGTTTAACATGCTGCTTGGAAGCTGAATGTTAAATGCCACTGAACAAAAGCAAAGCAGAAACTCCCTGAACCTGGAGAGCTGTGTTTTTAAACCACACATTACGATGAAGGCCAACACAGCAAATCCTGTAAAGGCTTTATCAGCAATCGATGCGCTCTGGGTTTTAATATCACCCTGTCTCTCTAGGTTAAAAAAGATGGTATCAAAGATTGGTTTTTTTGTGAGAGCCAAAAGGAAAATCCTCACTCTCTTCAGTGTTAAATTGGAGCTCACCAGGTTGAAAATAGATCCCAAGTGTCAGATTCCCTCAGAGATAGGACCAGCCATTTAGCTGCAGGAAACCTGAGCAGAGGTTCTCTGCAGGACCTCAGGGTCGCCTTGGTTACAGGAACCCAAAGTTGTTTGAATATTGTTTTAGCGTTTATTCAGATTTAACACAAATCCTCACCCTATCTGGGCAGGAGCATTTCCCTCACATACCCAAGAAGGACAGCATTTAAATCCACATGAATATTCCTGCAGTTTAAAATAAGACAGGTGGAACAGAAGTCCATCTCTTTGTCTTATCAATTCAGACTTGGAAGGAAGAAGACAAATGAGGATTTGCAGGAAAAGTATGGTGTCCGGGGCCGGAGGGGAGAAGCAGGATGCTGGGAT
The DNA here is from genome assembly GCA_004027875.1 of Aplodontia rufa. Classification (NCBI taxonomy): domain Eukaryota; kingdom Metazoa; phylum Chordata; class Mammalia; order Rodentia; family Aplodontiidae; genus Aplodontia; species Aplodontia rufa. The sequence goes on along the minus strand of PVKS010032848.1, from coordinate 14,605 downwards.
TTTGTTTTAGTTCTGCCTCTGCTTTGCTGTGAAATTTTAGGCAACTCACACCTCATACAACCTCAGTCACTTACCAGTGGCATAGACTTGGACAAGTCACTGCAACTCCACTAAGTCTCGATTTCTTTTACTATAAAATCAGGCAAATTATACCCATCTTATAGGATTACATGAGGAATACAAGAGATCATGTGGATGAAGTCTATTTCTCACTGGCCCAGGGCAGAGGGTCCCAAATTCCCTTGAGGTCTAAGTAATATTTTCACAAAAGAGAAATACCTAACAGTCCTTTTCATGGAGAAGTTAAGCCCAGGGGCTGGAGCGGTGGCTCAGCAGTTACAGTGCTTGCCTGGCATGAGCCAGTACTCGGGTTCAAACCCCAGCACCACATACACAACTAAGTGCTGGAGGAACGGAAGTCATATGAAAAACTAAATAAAAATTGCTTCTCTCAAAATAAACAATAGATGCTGGAGGGGCTGTGGAGAGATAGGCACACTAACACACTGTTGGTGGAGCTGCAGGCTGGTACAGCCCCTCTGGAAAGCAGTATGGAGAATCCTTAAAAAATTAGGGATGAGTCCACCATATGACCCTGCTATTCCACTCCTGGGTATCTTCCCAGGGGACTTAGAATCGGCACATTACAGTGACACAGCAATATCGATGTTCATAGCAGCACAACTTACTATTGCTAGGCTATGGAAACAACCTCAATGTCCCTCACTGGAAGAATGGATCCAAAAACTGTGGTACATTTATACCATGGAATATTATACAGCAATTAGAAACAATGATATTGCAGCCTTCGAAGGTAAATGGATGGCTATGGAAGAGATCATGATGAGTAAAATCAGCTTAACCCAGAGAGCTAAGGGTCGATTGTCTCCACTCATGTGTGGAGGTGGGGACTAGTTCCTGGACAATGAGAAAGTTGGTCTAGTAGCATGAGTTAGATCCAGATAAGATGTAATGCTTTACAATCTAATACTTTTTTTAGAGTTATAGAGGGAAGGGGAAGGGAGGGATAGGGGAGGGGAATTGGGGGGGCACTCCTGGGGATAATTGCAATATCCAGAATATATACACATTTTATATTATTTTGTTAAAATCTTGTAAGATTGTTCAAAAATAAAATAAAAAATAAGCATTTAAAACATTAAAAAAAATTGCTTCTCTCTTTCTCTCTCTCACTGTCCCTTCTTTCTTTAAAAAAAAATTAGGTCCAAATAACTTGATGAGCCTTTAGTTCCTTAACAACTTAGTATTTGTTTAGAAAATAAAATGATGCACATAATTTCATAATTTGGAAGCAAAAGAAGAATCACAATTTTATTGTGTTTGTAAATGACCACACTTACTTAACTTATGTGACATGTGCTTGTGGAGCCCTGCCTGTATCCTACCTCCTTCAGTACCTCTTTCCCTCTTCCACATTGATTTTCATGGTCTACTAGCTTCTATCATAGTAACCATTTAAAACTGAGTTTTGCAAAGATCTGAGATCATTTGGAGGAATGTAGCATGGTCTAAGACTGGAAGTGTGAAATGCCTTAAGCTTATTCTTCCAAACTCAGTACAGAGTTTGGACACTGTGTCCCTAGAGCACAACAGGTACTCAGGGAGGATGGGAACTAGAACCTTTATCTCTTGCAGGTAAATCATTGTATGATCTGCTAGTTTTTATTCCTTTTTAAAAATACTAGCCTGGAAGTACTTGTTAAGAAAATAAATTGAAATCACCCAGTTTTCTCTTTCTTCTCAATTTATAGTTATCTTAAAACAAGTCAGCATTTACATGTGGAAAAGCTTTGACACTCTCAGTTGCCATAGATAATAATTATTGTAAGAAGGGAAGAATAGTTTTAAAAGTAAACAGTTGCCCAAGAGAACTTCCTTTCCTCCACGTTGACCAGTTGTGTGCTTTCTCTCCTTGATTTATAAAGGAATTTTAAAGCTATTCGCAGTTTACCAGCTGCATATGGTGCCGCAAAGGTTTTTGGGGTTTTTTTTTTTTTTTGAATGTTGTATTTTAAATTTAAAAAACCCACTCACATTGGGGAGTATTTATTTATGAAAGATAAAAGCATTTCAGCAAGCCTGTGAATCATGCTTCGATGAGGTGAAGCTGGGGGAGGAAAGAAATGTGAATGCACAAAGCTCTTTTTATTTGGCATGGACAGGAGATAGTGTACGCTGCAAAATCCCACACTCTGTGAAGGAGAAATAGCTCATGGATGCTGACTTGGGGGCCACAGCTTGAGGCAACGGCAACTTACTGTTAATGGTTACCTGCAATGTATATTAAGAAGGATTCTGAGGAAACATCTGGGCTCTTCAGAAATTAACTGCTCTGATCAACAAATGATACCAATCACAGATTTAGGACTGGGTGCTGTCTGGTACCTTTTGCCTCACGGCTGCCATCTCTGGCTGACCTCCAGGCTTCTCCAGAATTCCCCCTGCTCCCCATTTTCAGGGGGAAAAATCATAAACTCATTTTTGCTCACTTATTATACTGCTTCATATTAAAAATAGAAAATAAAACAGATAATAATAAACCAATATTCTTTCAAGTATTAAATAAGGTTCTCAGGCTGATGAAATGTTGGGTAAACAGCTTTCTGCTCTAACATGGGTGAGTCAGGCTACGTGAGGGAGTGTATATATATCTTTGGGAACATTCCCCAAAGTGGAAATATTAGGAAATTCTAAGAACATAGCCATTTTAAGTTTGAAAACTTAAATTCTGAAGGAACAATTCTTTTGATACTTGGTTGCTATTAAAGGTACAGTTGCAGTTCTCAAAATGGCCTTTATAGACCTCTCTAAAGTCTTTTAAGATAATTGTAGATTCATGGGCAGCTGTAAGAAATAATAGAGACTCCATACACCCTTCACTTGGTGACATCTTATGTAACTATAGGGCAGTGTCATAACCAGAAATTGACATTGATACAATCCACTGGTTTATTCAGGTATCCCCAGTTCCACACACAGGAGTGTGTTTGAATTTTTTAAATTCAGTTTTATGAACTACGTAGATTCTTGTGAACACCAGTGCAGTCAAGCTGCAGAACATTTCTACTACAAAGACCCCTTGGGTCACTCTTCAATAGCCTCAGCCACCTCCCTCCTCCCCATTGCTCCTAGCTCCTGGAAGCCACTAATTTCTTTCCATCTCTATAATTTTGTCATTTTAAGAATATTAAATAAATGGAATGATATGGTGTATAACTTTTTTAGGAGAGAGAGGGACAGTGAGAGAGAGAAAGTAAGAATCAACTTTTTAATTTAGTTTTTCATGTGGCTTTTGTTGCTCAGACACTTCTTTTTGTATGTGGTACTAGAGTTCAAACCTGCGTCCTTAAGCATGCCAGGCAAGCACCGTAACCACTGAGCAACTGCTCCAGTTCCTGGTGTACGACTTTTTGTGACTGGCCTTTTCAATGCAGCTCGACTCTCTCACCATCCAACCAGTGTGTTGTGTCAGTAGCTGGCTCTTCTATCCCTGAACACTGTTCCATACAATGTTTGGTTTAACCAGTCACCGTTATTGTAAATAAACCAAAGAAGTTAAGGAAGCCAGCAAGCGGAAACCCACTATGGACATCACTAATATAACTTTTATCTTTATTCTCTCATAATTTTTGAGGTTGTGGAAGGTCTGGAAGTTGTCCTAAAATGCCTTAGCATGATGAATGGAAACAGCACACAATGATGAGAAATGATGTGCTTCATGCTAAAAGAAGGTGCTTGTGACCTCATTGGGGTCTATTTCTAGGACAGCAAATGCATTTCATTTCCAGCAAATCTTGTGGGCAAGCAGTAGAGGCTGCATGGAGGCCAGTGAGGGGGAGGGGCCAGAGGGTGACTGCAGGTACAGCAGGAAAGGATCTTAGTAGAGCCTTGTTGGCCACCTTCCGCACTGGTGGAAACACTGCCACATCTGTACCAGGTGTTCCTTATGAGTAGTCTAGAGAGGGCTAAAGAAAGACCACACCAACTGAAAGGTCAATGACCAGCATCAAGAGTTCAAGAATAATGTTTAGAAAAACAACCCCCATGACAGCATCTTTACCATCGGTCAGGCAAGGAGCACCCAAGAAACAGAGGGTGGAACAGACAAATTTTCCTTGGTTGCAATCTCCTGAATCCTTTTTATCTGGAATCAACATGTACCATGAAATATCTCATTCTGAGAGAGAGAAATCACTGAACAAAGGGACTAAAATTTTTTCCTTTTTTCTATCATTTGAGTGTTTAGTAAGTGCCAAGGGGTTGCTAACACATTTGACATACATTACTTCATGCATTCTCACCCTACCCAGTGATGTTGACACCTGTTAATGTCCTCTTTCTCGATGAAAACTGAGGTTGGAGAAATTCAGGAACCCACCCATGCTAGGAAAGAGAAGCCATTGCTTTTCTTTTCCCCGGACATTTACTTTCTTATGCATGTTAAGAAAGTGGAGTTATGCTTTATATACAGATCTCTGGTGAGTCTGGGCTGCATAACCTTCCCACATTCCCAGACCCAACTCGTCTCCAGGTACTGACAATACCAAATGCGCACATCCCCCAAGGTTGAGGGCTAGACCCAAGTGAGTTTTCTGAAGTATCTTTTCTGAATCATGAGCAGCCTTCTTAAGCCACACTCACCCCTGTCATAATAATCTAGAATCATTACAAAAGATAGAGCCACTGAAAAAGAAGTAGATGCCATTTTTAAGCATCTACAGGGTTAGAAAATATATTCATGATAATAGTAACAGGTCTAAAAAATTGGAATAAAATTTCCAAGGAAGTCTACAAGGGAGCAGAAAGAAATTGTTTTGAGGACGAAGTGTCAGGAAATCTATAGATATAAGCCTCTACATTTAAGAAAAAATATTGATTTTAGTTTTTCTTTCATATAGCACTCTATTCCCCTTAAATTGTCCCATGGATATATTTTGCTCTTGCTTCTAGATTTGATAGCTATAAACGTGCTTTTAAATTTATAAATTTTTGCTCATGCTGCACTTTGTAACTTCACATTATGAAGAAAGGAAAACACTCCTAATAAGCATCCATGGATACAAGGTGTTCTTTTTTCTTCACCTCTCACACTGTTCCCAGTAAGCCTGCGTTCCTTATCAAAATACTTGTTTTATTCTTTAATCTAAGAGTGTTATTAGATAAATAGTCTTTGAAATATGTTGATATCTCTTAACCTTAAGCTGATGAAAACAAATAAAAACACAAAAGAAATTAAAACAAAATCATATCAAGTTGTATAGCAAATGAGGACCAGAATTGGGTCTCAGGTGGGTCTGTTTTTACTTATCAAGTGAAATCCATGGTGTCCTGCAGGTCTCAGAGCACCCGTTTTCCTAAATGGCTAGAGGTGACCCTTTCCAGGGAACCACTGCCTGATCAGCCACAGTGCTAGGGAAGGGAAGAGTGGAACAACCGGAACTCTCCTGCATTGGTGGCAGAAAAGCAAACGTCTGCAGCCCTTCAGGAAGAACTTTAGTCAGTTTCTTATAAAGCCAAACACGCTTTTACCAGATGACGCAGCAGTCGCGTTCCTTGGCACTTACCCACATGAATGGAAAACCACGTCCACATTCAAATGGACGTGAATGTTACAGCGGCTTTGTTCATCATTGACCACACTTGGAAGCAACCACGATGCCCTTTGGTAGGCGAATGAATAAATTAACTAGCACATCCAGGCAGGTAATATTTTCCAGTGCTAAAAATAAATGAGCTATCAAACTGTGAAAAGCCATGGAAGAAATTTAGGTGCATATTACTAAGTGAAGTAAGCCGATCTGAAAAAGCTCCATACTGCACGATTACAACTGTGTGACATTTTAGGAAAGGCAGCACTCCAGACAGCATAAAGATCGGTGTTTCCCAGGGGCAAGGAGTCAGGGAAGCGCAAACAGGCGAGGCACAGATTTTTAGAAAAGCAAACCTATTCTGTATTTTTCTATAATGGTGGATAGATGTAATTTATACATTTGTCAAAACCCATAGAATGTGTAACACCAAAAATGGATCCTAATGAGCACTGCAGAATCTAGGCAATAATGATATGTTAGTGTCACCAATGGTAATATATGTCCCATTCTTGCTCATGATTTTGATAATGCAAGAAGCTATATGTGCAGGCTGGGGCAGGAGGTATGTGGGAAATCTTCGTCCTTTCTGCTCAGTTTTGCTATGAACTAAAAACTCGTTTAAAAAAATAAAATCTATCAACAACAACAACAACAAAAAATCTGTTGAAGAGGAAAAAAAAATGAACATAAACAGCAAAAGAAGCGACCTTATTAAAACAGGGGTCAGGGAGATTCATCACTTGAAAATAATCATTCTAAAAGTCTTGTGTTGAGCCTAAGAATCAGATTCTTTGCCTAAATGAGGTATAATTATCTGAAAAAAAAATTGTATTAACAATTGGATTAAAATTCCTTGAAAGAGTAATCTGGTTTTGTTGGGAAAATGGTTTGGTCAGCTATTTCTGGCCTTTGGAACCAAATCCAGAATGTGGAGAGAAGCTATGGGATAGAGTAGAGGTTAGAGACCTCTTATCTCTCCCTCTTGCTATGATTCGAATGTGAGGTGTCCCCCAAAAGCTCACATGTGACCATTCAGGAAGGCTGAGGTGAATGATTAGGTTTTGAGAGTCTTAACCCAATCAATGAGTAACTGGTAACTATGCTGATAGGCTGTAGCTGGAGGAGGTATATATTTCATATCTGGCATGTAATTTCTCTGCTTCCTGGAGCCATACCTTCCACCATGATATTCAGTCTCACCTCGAGTCCCTAGGAATGAAGCCAGTCATCTAAAGATTAGGACCTCTAAAACCATAAGCCCCCAAATAAGTTTTTCCTTCTAAAATTGTTCTTATCAGGTATTTTAGTGTTTTCACTGGCTAAAACACTCTGGAAATAATGTTGAATCCATGCTCAACATTAGAAAAAGGTGAACCCATAAGATTTCAATCTTACTATGAATCACAATATAATTTTTTCTGTGGCTCCTAAAAAGGTTTAGCAAAATTTATTTTCCCACAAATCCAGAAGCAGTGGTAAGAGTGGAGTTTTTTTGGGGTAGTTTGAAAGGAGGACAAGTGGGTCACTGTCATCTGGGCTACAGAAATAGAATGTGGCCCTCATTTTAAGAAATACTAATGTATAGAACACTATAAAACCAATAATATAGATGACACTTATTTCCTAATGTGTCCTCCAATATTATAGGGCCTTACTATAGGACTCTGACAATTAAGTGAACAGATGTGGGCAGATATGGATTTTTCCTGGAAATATGCAAGGAACATATATTCATTTCTGTTTTGAAACAGGTCAGGATTACCTAGTAGGTCATCTGTGTATTTTCTTGGATCACCAAAAATTAGAAAATTTAACAAATGACACTTTCAAAAAAAACAGTAGGAAAATTTTGAAATCTGTTAGACTTGCTGATCCTTATTTGATCTGATGATGTCATTTTATTTTTAATTAGATGTGGTAGTGGTAGTGGTTGCCAAAATCTTTACCATACTTAGCCTCGTTTGAAATCTTAATCTAACCCTGTTCTGAAGGAATTTAAAATCTTTAGGAGGCGACATATACACACAAGAAATAACACATAGCATCATATCATCATGGGGCAAACTGGTTCATGTCTGTAAATGCAATAGAAATTTCAAAAGCCACTGGATAAAGATTTTACAGTTTTAAAGATGAGGGGGGACTATGTCCAAAAGTATTGAGTTGGACCTCAATATTTAGAATTGGAAATTTTATAGCCATGGAGGGTCTTAATAGCTAGACATTTCCATTGCATGTGAAGACAATTCGTTATGAGTACTTACAGATAATGTTGTCAAACACCCTTACTCGGTGAGCTACAGGAGCTGGGGTCCATTGGACAGAAAGGGACTGGCATCAGGAGTGTGTGTGTCATGGTGATTGGGTTTTCCACAGGCATCTGCTAGAAGTCAGATGTTGAGGAGGCAGAAGTCCCATCACAAAAGCAGAAGCCACTGGGAAAACCAATCCTAGTGGAATTTATGGCCCAGAAAGGGCAACAGTTTGAATCTGCTTTACAGACTCTTGCCCTTCCAGAAGATCCAGTGTTTAGGGAATTTATTTTGTTTGCTTGTCTTTTTTTTTCCGAGAGAGAGAGAGAGAGAGAGAGAGAGAAATTGGGGTTAAGTACAGAGGAAGATTTTGTGCCCAAAGGATTTGAGAAAACAAAGTCTAAAATAGGCAGTTCTTAGCCTCTTCAGCAAACATTAAATTAATTCATTCTATTTCCTTCTAGTCATGAGAAATCCCTGAACCCTTCCCTTCCCCTTCTGTTTATCCCAAAACCTCATAAAAAAACAAAACAAAACAAAAACTTTTCATGTTGGTATAAGAAATCTAAGTGAGAAAAATTAATGATGGCATATCTAGGTGCTACACAGACCATAAAATATAAAGTTAGTTAAAGCAGGCTCGTGTTTTCTTCTAGAGAAAGTTAAGGGGAAAATAAAAAGGAATTCTTATTCTGTTTCTTATATTAAGTAGCAGGTTTCTTTCTCTTTTTTTAAGTCACATTTCTACCAAATTTTATCAAGCTCCAGAACCAAGGAGGAGCATGTTATTTAAAAACTCATAGAACTGGTAATAACAAAGGTGCATCAAAGAAAATACTCAACTAAGAATCTATTTTGCTAGTAGTTTGCAAAGAATGAGACACAAACTAAATGTGAAATTGAAAGGGCAGTAAGAATGAGACAACTGTGGAGCTTAACTGCACTGCTAACTGCAGTTGGAGTTTTCCAGATCATAGACCTAGTAAAATGGAAAAAATAGGGGGACTAACTAGAATGAGTGAAAAATCAACTCTCTTCAGTTAACTCATTTCTTTTTACTGTAAAAATCAAATTCCCATATATTAGTAGGCTCAGGATATCTCTGCCTTAAAGCAGCTGGCCTCTAAGGTATTGGCAAATCTTGCATATTAACAAATTTGCCCTTCATGGAATATTGGATTGCCATCATACCCCTCCTCTCCAACAGTTCAATGAAGTTGGGGAGGTTCTAGAACATTCACATTTGCAGGTAGAGGTGCTGAAGGAAACTAATGGCAAGGGCCCTCCCCGAGACTACCGTGAGTGAGGGGCAACTTGGACTGTTAAGCATCTGTACTTGATAATATTTTTACTACTGTGTTCTAATGTTGAAAAGGGACAAATATATATGCAGTGATTCAATTTTTCTTGGTGATAATAATAGATTATCTCCTAGCAACATCCTAATCAAAGAATAAAAACACAGCCCCTTTGGAAACTTTATAATTGAAGCTAATACAATGAGGATCTAAATAACAGAAAAGGAAAATGATAGTGCATAAAAACTTCAGCAGATTTTGTGCATTCAAGGGCTAGTGTTATAAATCAGATGAAGTATTACCCCAAATTTTTGTTGCTTTTTTCATTTTAATGAAAGGAAGATCAAAAATTAAAAAGTATATGTAATAGGGCTTCTAGGTAAAGGTTAAATAAAAAGATGCCTTTATTTTTGGGAGAAGATTTAGGGATAAACATCAGTAAGCTTTACAAGGGTTCCTCTCTTCTTTCTCTTCTCTTTGCATTCTGTGTTCTCCATTCCTCACCTTCTGAAGAGGATCAGCAGGAACAAAACAAGAAAGGAGGGGAGCTCTCTCTTTCTCTCTTTTTTTCTTTTTCTTTTTCTTTTTTTTTTTTTTTGGTACTGAGGATTGAACCCAGAGATGCTCAGCCACTGAGCCACATCCCCAGTCCTTTTTATATTTTATTCTGAGACAGGGTGTCACTAAGTTGATTAGGGCCTGGCTAAGTTGTTGAGACTGACTTTGAACTTGTAATCCTCCGCCCTCAGCCTCCCAAGGCACTGGCATTATAGGTGTAAACCACCAAGCCTGGCTTGGGAGCTCTTATTATGAGGAAGTAACATGGATAATTACACAGGGTGATTGTTTCACTCTCAGAAGAATGATTCCCTGGAACTTGATAAGTTAAAATCAACTGAAACTGGAAATATTCCGGAATATCCACATAAGTACTAGGAGTGTAGGCACCTAGCTGTTCCAGGATTAAACAGTGAACCTAATTCTAATTTATTGTGGACAGAGGTTTCCAACATATCAAGAGACCCAAAGGAAGTGATACAAACAAGGCAGGGCTTGTATTAGAAATCTAATTTATGCCATCTAAAAAATATAATAACTGAAATAAAAAGTTCAGGGGATAGGCTCAATGGCACCGAATAATAAGTGAAGTGGAAAATAGAGCAATGGAAATTATGAAATCTGAAAAAATTGTGTAATATAAAGAAACAAACCATTAATCTGGATATATCTGAGGATTCAAAACTGCTTGACAAAAAAAATAAAAACAACCATAATTATACAACTAAAGATATCATTAGCGTGTGGTAGCATTTCCTTCCTGTCTGTGTCAAACTATTTAGTATTTTAAAACTCAAATTTGGGATTACATTATACTTATTACTTTAAACTGCTATTGTTGGGCAACATATTGTGTTAAATAATCTAAAAGGACAAGATTTAACATAATCATGACATTTTATTTCAGAAATACTTATCATGTGCCAAGTACTGCATTAATTCATGGAATCCTCAGGAGAACCTGAGGCCATTGTTGTTGTTGTTGCTATCCTTTACATTTATTTTTTAATTTTTAATTTGTGGAAGTAAAATAAGTTAAGTAAATTGGCCAAAACCAAGAAATTATTGGGCTACAACTTGAAATGATTTTCAAAAAAAATCCCTATTTTTTTAAGAGAGAGAGGGACAATGTGTGTGTGTGTGAGAGAGAGAGAGAGAGAGAGAATCAATTTTTATTTAGTTTTTCATGTGGCTTTCTTTGCTCTGACATTTCGTTGGGTATGTGGTGCTGGGGTTCAAATCTGCATCCTTGCTCATGTGCCATAACTGCTGAGTCACCATTCCAGCCCCTGATGTCAGAATAAACACTTCTACAGGAGAAATGTAAATGATTCAAATAAAAGTTCAAAACTTAAACAAAAAGAAAAATAAACTAGAGACTGAGCAAAAACAAAAAACAAAAACAAAAACAAAAAAAAACCACAGAGCTATAAGGACATGTGGAACTATAACAAAAGAATTCTTCTTTGTGTCCCTGGAATCTCAAAAGGACAGGTAAAAGAAGGCTTGGTTGAAAAAGTACTCAAAAAAAAAAAAATAAAAAGCTGAAAATCTCCCAGATTTGACAAGTGACATAAACCTGCAGGTTCAAGAAGCTGCGGAAACTATAAAGAGGACAACCCCAAAGAAATCTACAGTGATACACATCATAGAATGTCTAAAAACTAAATAAAAAGAACAAATTATTAAAGGAAATCAAAAAAATTGACATTATACTTACAAAGGGAAACAATTCTAATGATGCATTTTTCATCAGCTACCAGGGAGACCAGAGGAAAGTGGCATATTATGTTTAAGTGCTAAAACTCACCAACCCACAACAAAAACCTCCATCAACCCAGAATATAGCACTCAGGGAAAATATCCTACAGGAATAAAGGAAAAATCAAGACATTTTATGGTGAAGGAGAAATTAGAGAATTTATCACCAGCAGATCTGTTCTAAAAGAATGCCTTTAAAAAGTGTACTATGAAAAAAAAAAGTGTGCTATGATAGAAGAGGAAACACAGAAAGAAGGAAAAACCATGGCAAGCAAAAATACAAATAAATACATCTTTTGTAGAGTTTTCTAAATTATTTTGATGACTGAAGCAAAAGTTATGATAGTGTCTGATGTGATTCTAAAAGCAAATAGAAGCAATATTTAAAACAACAATATCCTAAATGGTAAAAAGAGAGAGGGAAGCACAGTGTCTATATTTCACTCAAAGTGGTAAAATGATGACATCAGTATACCATGGTAAATTATGTATATATAATGTAAGAGTTTCAAAAATTGTTTAAGTAATAATCATTATGAAGGCAAGAAAAAGAAACCAGATGTAAAAATGGGAAACAATCAAGAAATGGCATACTTAATCCTAAGACATCCATAATTACACTAAATACAAATGGTCTAAATATATCAACTAAAAGAACAAGTGGTTTAAATAATATTACCCATTTATATGCTGAATACAAGAAACTCACTTCAAATATAATGAGAGGTCAAAAGTAAAAGGATGGAAAAAGATTAATTATGCAAACACTAATCAAAGGAAAGCAGGAGTGACTATATTGATAACAGATAATGTGGGCATCAGAACAAGAAAAATTATTAGAGACGTAGAAAAGAACTACACAATGATAAAAGGGATGTTAGAGATCTTAAATGTGAATACAGCAAACTATAGAGCTGCAAAATATGTAAAATAATAATTGATAAAAATGAAAGAAGGAAAAGACAAGTCAAATCCACAGTTACACTGGGAGACTTCGAGACCCTTCTGTCAACAACCAATAGAACGACTAAACAGAAAATGATCAAGTTTTCTTAGCAGAACATTTCAGGACAGGATTAGACTTCGAGTTGCTCTAACACACTCTCTTCTATAGGCATGAAACTTGGTACCCACTGGGTACCTATAGAAAATCAAAGCTCTTTTTTTAATTTTTTGGAAACAGCATTAACCTTAGTGGAAAAGCATAGTTACTTGCTTTCTCAAGGTCTTTTTTAAAAGGTTATGTTAGCAGTCCAAGCTAACATAACCTTACATCCTAGACCCATTCTGTGCAGAGGAAATGTTCTGACATACCACATCACAAAACTGAAGTCTCAGACTCCATGAGAGAAAACGTAAAAGATGTTACACTGAAGATGAATGTAAGGACAGTGGATCAAAGTCTCAGGGATGCAGCATTCAGCTCAAACTAAACTAAGATCACAGTTGACAATCAAAGGCAGCAACAGAACAAAATAAACAAAAATCATGTCCAAGAATGCAAGAAGCACCATGGGAAAGGATGTGTGTGCAATGACTGATAAAGGAAGGCCTCTAGACAGGATATACAACTATCCTATTACCAGGGTGAAGGCACAGGGCAGGAATTAGAGCGCAGTAGGCACAGAAAATTATGTCAATGGAAGGAAGCACAGGTGCAATTAGAACACGGGTTGGGGAAAGCTTGCATGCTGAAATGCTGCCTAACCTCACTGCATTTCCAAGCATATTCTTCATGTTTGGGGGTCAGGGGAGTGGGGCACAGTAAGCCTGACCATCACCTGTACTGACTGACACATCTGAGAAAAGCATGACATAAGGTAAACTGAGGACATGACAGTGTTAGTGTAAGGAAAGCAACAGATATTATGGAATGACCCTCTGGAGTCATCTGTCACACTTTCTGAATGATATTCATTGGCACAGAATTTGGCTGCAGGGAAGCATATGCCTAGTTCATGTGCCTTCCACTATCTTAATGCTGTTTTCTGTTAATTAAATTATTATTATACCTTATTCAAGATTACCATCACATTTCTAAGTGTACGCCATCATGGAAATCCTTGAAAATAGCAACACAAGGAAAAATGTTCCCACAGCAATGCTTTGACTTGAATGGTTCTGGCTCATGGAAATAAACTTTGTGAACTTTTAGAACAGTCTAAATGCACTCATTTGCCTTCAGTGACAGTGAGCTTTCTGGAACTGGAGGAATTTTAGCAGGCGCTGCAAAAGAAAGATCTGTATTCTTAGAAGATGAACAGGCTTCTGAAGTCCCTCCCAACTTAAATATGCAGAGACACACTTCTCTTTAAGGAACTTAAATGATGTGTGTGGGCACTGGGCAATACAAACAGCATCTTCTAGGCATTTTACAAATCTAAGTGCTACATCTGATGCTGTTATGTTCAGTCTAACTCAAAAAATTTCTTTTTAACACAGATAGTAAATGCTAAGTATTGGAGATACGGTGATTATTGAGACACAACTCATAAATACAAGAAGCTTATAGTTTCTTGGGGGTAAATCTGATTTTCAGAATTTATCTATATATTATATTATTTCATTAGAAGCTTGTTTGATTGTTCAAACAAATAAATTTCTGAATAAAATAAATAAAAAAGAAGCTTATGATTTAATTGGAAACAGACACTCAAACAACAATTTTCATTTTAATTTGACAAGCCCCTGTTACTATGTGAAAGACAAAAAACAACCACACAACAAAATAGGACTTCTACTTAATTTAGCTCATATGAATTTCTTGGGATTACATTGTCTCCTCTAAGGGCTAAAATCCTTTCAGCAACAAAGTCCTAATTCTCCCCAAGAAAGATTTTAGCTCAACATATCTTCCAACTATTAACTCTCATTAACCAGAGATAAATCCATGCAACAAAAAATTTTTGAGCACCTACTGTATTACATGGAAGAAATTTTCTTCCCTTCCTGGTACTAAAACCAGTGGAGAAGACAGGAGCCAATTATGTACCCAAATGCAAGACCACAAGCCAAAAGTGATGTGCAGAAGAAAGCACTAAATGGGTAAAAAGAAAGAAAAAAGTGAGAAATAGGATACCTTAACCAAGGATGACAACATGAGAGATTCCTCTTTATTTTTTTT
>PVKS010032847.1:0-22206 GCA_004027875.1 Aplodontia rufa | reverse complement strand
CCATAGGAGTTTTGTTAAGGAAGAAGCTGCCGACTCCTATAAGGTGTAGTGTTGACCCGACTTCTTTTTCTAGTAAATTTAAAGTTGTAGGCTTAATATCAAGTGGGCTTCATTCCAGGGAAACAAGGCTGGTTCAATATATGCAAATCAATAAATGTAATTCATCACATAAACAGAATTAAAAACAAAAACCATATAATCATCTCAATTGATGCAGAGAAGGCATTTGATAAAATTCAACACCACTTTATGCTCAAAACTTTGGAAAAGATAGGGATCAAGGGAAGATACTTTAACTATGTCAGATCCATTCACGACAGACCCATAGCCAACATTATCCTCAGTGGAGAAAAACTGAAAGCATTTCCACTGAATTCAGGTACGAGACAAGGCTGTCTGCTATCCCCACTTTTGTTCAACATAGTCCTTGAAACCCTTGCCAGAGCTATCAGGCAAAACAAGGAAATCAAAGGTATTCGTATATGAAAAGAGGAAGTCAAGTTATCTCTATTTGCGGACGACATGGTTTTATACCTAGAAGACCCAATAACATTGGCCAGAAAACTCCTAGAGCTCATAGGTGATTTTAGCAAAGTAGCTGGCTACAAGATCAACTGCAGCAAATCGCTAGCATTTCTTTACACCAACAACAAATCCGCAGAAGAAGAAATCAGAAAATCGCTCCCATTCACCATCAATTCCAAAAGAATGAAATGCTTGGGCATTAACCTTACAAAGGATATTAAAGACCTATTCAAAGAAAATTATGAAACACTAAAAAAAGAAATTACAGAAGACCTGAGTAGATGGAAAAACATTCCATGCTCGTGGTTAGGCAGAATCAACATAATAAAGATGGCCATTCTACCCAAAGCCCTTTACAGATTCAATGCAATCCCCATCAAGATACCTATGGCATTTTTCAGAGATATAGATAAAGCAATTCTCAAGTTCATATGGAATAACAGGAGACCCAGACTAGCCAAAACACTACTCTATAGAAAGGAAGAAATAGGGGTATCTCAATCCCTGACCTGAAACTATATTACAGAGCTGTAGTAGCAAAAACAGCATGGTATTGGTATCAAAACAGAACCGAAGACCAGTGGAACCGAATAGAAGATCCTGAGACAAACCCTCATATCCTTAACTATTTGATATTTGATAAAGGGGGCAAAAGTATAGTGTGGAAGAAAGATAGCCTGTTCAACAAATGGTGTTGGACAAACTGGACAGCCGTTTGTAGACAAATGAAGCTGGATCCTTATCTTTTGACCTGCACAAAAATTAAACCAACAACTTTAAACTTACTAGAAAAAGAAGTAGGGTCAACACTACAGGACATAGGAGTCGGCAGCGCCTTCCTCAACAAAGTAAAATAGTTTTTAAATAAAAATAATTATATAAAAAAAAGAAAAGTTAAAGATAGATTAGACAGAAAAAAAGTAAAATAATACCTCCTAGCCATGTTGCTTGGAAACTCCAGCAAAGGTGGGTGATCAAAGGCTATCCTGATCTAAACTGCCAGTTATGGATGAGGGTAGTGGGTTACGGTATAGCTTGTTGGAATTCCTCTTGACCCCCCCAAACTTATTGGGAACAGAATTCAGGCTGCTACAGTTGTTTTTCACCCAATTGGTAGAAGCAGAATATTGCCTCCCCCAAGCACATATTATCCTCGAGAGTTTAAGTCTAAACACCCAGGGGCATAGCAAACACTGGGATACAGTGGGCAAGACCCCTCTCACCATTTAGGTTTGGGCAGAATATGTCCCACTCCAGATGTATATTCACAATGGAAGTTTTTAGTGTGCATTCTTGGGGATGTGGAAAATGCCAAGACTCCTGAGGATGGGAAGAGCAATTCAGCCACTGAGCACTGGGGAGGAGAAGGGGTCGTAGGAACTGAGCAATCTGTTCCCCTCAATCCAGGAACCTTCAGACCTGGCCCTGGTGTGAAGCTACATACAATTGGTATTGCTCCCAGACAAGAGGGCATGTTCACTGAAATTTCTGATTCCATGCTCCTTACAGCATAAAATTCTGAGCTGGGAAAACTTGTGTGCCAGCCACCAGCTCCGCCGATACAGCAATGGGGACCCTGATATGTGATTAGGCCAGAGTACTATAACCTCAGGCAGTAGGACACTTTTCCAGATGGTTCCTGTATATAACACTCTGAGAATTTTCTGAGAGAGGCAGTGAAATTTCTTCTCTGAAGCTAACTTGTGCAGATCCCAGTTCTCTCGTTTGTTTAAGCTGTTTGTCTGCCGGTGCAGCCTTCGTGCTGCATTGTGGTCTTTTTAACTTTACCCTTGGAGGGGAGAGTCCATTTCCCCTGACAGAGGTGCCAAGCACAAGGTGCCAGGGCATTTCTCTTCTCTTGCTTTATTATTCTCCCTAGTCTGTGGATTTTACCAGGTTTCGTTTTCTCTGCTATCAATTTCCAGTGGTTGCCCATGTCTGCTCACCTCCTCAAACAGTTGTATATCTGCTGTGTTGTTTTTGTCTCAGGCAAGAGTAGACAAATGCTTGGTGCCTCTATTGAAGCTGTGTGCTTCAAAAGTTAACCACATTGAAGGTAAATGGATGACTATGGAAGAAATTATGTTGAGTGAAATAAGCATAACCCAGAGAACCAAGGGCTGAATGTCTTCACTCATCTGTGGAGGCTGAAACTAGACCCTGGCATTTTATGTTTTTCATGCTTTTAATCTGGATAAGGTGTAATGTCATACAACCTGAGGCATTTGTAGAGATCTACTGGGAAGGAGGTGGGGGATAAGGGTGGGTAATTGGGAGGGGCTTTTGGGGGTAAATCTAATTTTCAGAATTTATATATATATATTCATTCATGTTTTTAATCATCATTGCTTATAATACATTTTAGCATATTTTATTTCAGGAGGTAGGAGCAAATTTCACTCATATTATATTGAACTGTTTCTCATCGTGTATTTCTTGCCTGTAGTTTTCTACACAGACTACTCATTACAATTCCTTAGTCATTTCAAACTCAATATCAATCCTTCAGTGAGTAAAAACTGAGCCATATTGGTAACTGCTGTTAAAATCTTTTGATTCATTAGGAACCCAGGTAAACTACTTAAAATAATTTTGTTTTTCATTGATTATTGACATTATTATTACTTCTTTGACCAGCTAGATTTTATTTTTTTTGTTTTTTAGGCCCTGCAACCAATATTTAATTAACTCACTACCAATTAATTGTTTTCCTTGTTTGGTTTGCTAATGAAAGGACCACTTGGAAATTTAATTTGGTTGTAACCTTACACTTATTTATTTTTATATTTTTGTGAAGAATATTTTCTGTGATGAGATATTCTGCTTCAAACTTCCTAGTTTTTCCCCATATTTCCTGTGAGTTGGAAACATTGTGATAAATGCGTAACCTAGGAATGTGAACACGTATTATATTCCGTAGCTTTGGACATCACTACATAATGAACACAATACTTTGCAACCTAATTTGGTAACAAAATGATCTACACTTCGATCTAATGTATCTTAGAAGCATGACATTCAAAGTCTACTTTTCTCTTTGATGTTATTGATATGGTAGGTATACAATGGTAATAAAAATTAAATAAAATGTCACTGCATGACAAGATGAAGGACACGTCAATACTGTTGAATAGTAACTGTATTCCTGGGATTTACAGTGCCCAAGCAGTAGTGTGAGCAGATTAGTGTCACATATGGGTTTCTGTCACAAATGCTTTACCTATCACTTTCGTGTAAAATCAGCTACATGCAATGAGGAAATAATGAATGCTGTTGTGTTCTATTAAACTGTAGTTATGGACACAAATTTGAATTTATATAATTTTTACATTTCATTAAGGATTATCCTTTTTATTATTATTAGCCATTTATGATTGAAAAAAATTATTCTTACCTCTCAGGTCATACAAAAATAAGAGGGCAGTTAGATTTTCCCGAAGACCACAGTTTACTTTGATGACAAATATACAGTGCCCATATGTGAATTATTGTTTGTGCTTCCCTAACCTGTTATTCTCCTGTCTTCTCTACCTCTATAATGATATCTCTATCAAAATTGCTCAAAGGGAGACTATATTTCAAGCTGTGATTTCCTCCTGCTCTTAGTATACAAATATGATATTCTGTGAAATCTATCTCCAAATATTTCCACGTTTTTGATGTGACTGAAATGCCACTGTTAAAATTTTCAATTTTTGTTGGTAGTCTGTAGACAGAATTGAATTGTATATTTGGCCTTCTAGCTATCTAGTCACCTAGGCAAACTCACTTAGAGCTCTATCATTTCATTTTCTGGTCATTTGAAGGGGACTGTCTAAGTATTTGATTATATCATCTGCAAATAACAATAATTAT
The DNA here is from genome assembly GCA_004027875.1 of Aplodontia rufa. Taxonomy (NCBI): domain Eukaryota; kingdom Metazoa; phylum Chordata; class Mammalia; order Rodentia; family Aplodontiidae; genus Aplodontia; species Aplodontia rufa. The sequence continues at coordinate 17,826 of PVKS010032847.1, read as the reverse complement.
TAATCTTTCTGTCTGATCTATCACTCACACCCCTATATTTTTGCATTGTCTATAACTTTCTGTCCAAATTTAAGTGAAAATGTGATAGTGTTAGTAGTAGCTGTAGGACACACACACATGCACACACACACACGCGCGTACACCTAAATACACCATAATTAAATTTCAGAAAATCAAAGATTAAAAAGTGGTAGATGAAAAATGGTAGAAAAACAAAGATAAAAAATATTGATGTCAGAATAAAAGTAGTACACATAGATAAAATAAAAAGCTAAAATAAAGGCAGCAAAGTACACTAGAAGAAGTTTAAAACATCATTCAAGTACTAAAAATTCTCAGGCAATTCTTTCCTATTTAGCAAAATAAGAACAAGAAATACAGCAGAGGAAAAACCAATAAAAATTAATGGTGATTTTTTTTAAAGATTAATAATTTGATTGATCAATAGACTGATCAAGGAGAAAAAGAATGAAGAATAAAAGAAGGGAATTCTGTAGATCCTCCAAAGGATAGTAAGATAATACTATGAAAAGTTATGCCAATAAAATTTATAACTGATAAAATTAATGAATGTCTTAAAAGAACTAAACTACCAAAACTCCCTTAAGAAGAAATAAATAACCTAAATGCATTTATTTTTATTTTAAAAAATAAATTGCAAACAGCTATCCACAATGAGAATTTCAAGGCCAGGTGGACAGGTTTGCTGAACATATAAGGAAGAAATTGCATCAATTCTACACAAATCTTCAGAAAATGGAAGAGGAGGAACTACCTTCCAATTGCTTGTGTGATGCCAGCATATTTGACTCCAAAACTAGAGAAAGACCTTGCAAGAAATGAAGTTTACACACCACCTTGTCTCCTGAATACTGATGCCAACACCTTTAAATAAATATCAGAAAGTAAACTTTGTCAAGAAAAGGATAATGCATCATGTCCATAGGTGATAATTCCAGAAATGCAATTTATTTTTAACATTTGAAAATGAAACAGTATTACTTGTTATGTCTAAAATGTTTTATACACACACACACACACACACACACATACACACACACACACACACACACACACAAATATATATTTTTTCCTAATTATTTTTCAGTGCAAAGGTCCCTCCAAGAGCAAATGATTATTACTTCCACTTTTCCCCAGAAACAATAGATCTTTGCCTGATTTCAGAAAAAGAAATATTTTCTGCCTCTCCTCAATGTGCTTTAACTTAAACTGTGAATTTAGAAGCAGCAAATTTTGACAGAATTTTGAGGTCAGGAGTCTTTTCTTACTAAGGCAATCGTTTCATGTAAGAAGATGATCCAAGGAAGGGAGTGAGTGGTGTTGCCTCTGCCCCAGCATCTTCTGCATGCCTGTCTGTGATTTTTTATCCTATTCTCATATTTTTCATGACCTACTGATGGGGATACTTCAAAAAGGTTTATGAAAGTGTGGACAAAACCTTGTTTCTGGGGCTCCCAGTTATTTTAGATTGCTATGCTAGTACTCATTTGACTATGCTAGTACTCATTATGTTTTTAAAGTTGTAGTTATTTTCCTTTTATCTATTTTTATTGTGGCTATCTCCTTCTCTTATGCTCTATCAAATGTGAAACAGTTCCTGGATATCTTCTGAGATCCATTCATCTATTCTTTGGATTTCAGCTAGCTTAGTCACCCCCTAACTTTAGCTTTCTGATGGGTTAAGAACAATGTAGGACTGTAGATTATCTTTTTCCTCATTGTTAGCATGGAAACAACTTGGAACTTCCTATATTCTAAGTAGAGAAGGAGTGAGAAAATGAACTTTTAATAAAAACACAAATGTGCAATATAAATTCAGTGCCAAAAAATATACAGTGGAATGATGAATACAAGATTCAGAATGAAGGTTATATTATTTGGGGGAGGTGAGTGATGGCTTGGGCTGGGAATAATGCAAAGATATTGTGGTGAGGGATTGTGGACTATTTAAAATATCTACCTAATCACACAAGCAAAATAAATAAATAAATAAATGGGTCACACAAAGATTGACTATGAGAGACTGTTGAAAATCTGGAATTCATTTAACAGAATCTGGTTTCCCCAAGGTACAAGAATGTAATAAAGGATGGATGTGCAGGAATTATTTTCCTTCATATCATGAAAGGGAACATGCACCAATCTTTCTATAGGAATAATGAAATGATTCTTCTCTTCCTGCAGTGAAAGCATTATTCAAAATATTTTGCTCTGGGCTGGAGCAGTGGCTCAGCAGTTACAGTGCTTGCCTGGCACATATGAGGACATGGGTTGGAATCCCAGCACCACTTGCACTATAAAGTGTCAGCAATGAAGGCCACAAGAAGAACCTAAATAAAAATTGATTCTCTCTTTCTCTCACTGTCCCTCTTTCTTTAAAAAGATAAAAGTATTTTGCTCTTGGTCAAACTGCTTTTGGAATGGTGGTAGTTTTAACCTATTGCTAGATGGAGATATAAATTCATTAAAGTGTTATTTATGGCAACTTTGACGTCATGATTCATATATTCTCTGCCTCTGTCATTGATCTTCTATCCCATGAAACACAGTAACTCACTTCTCAATTTAGGAAGAGCTTTTTGGAATTGTATGTTAATTCAAAAGCGTGATTACACGCCAGCACTGGAGCTTCTCCTTAACTACCCTCCCTTCTGCTTCACTCATAACCATGGTCTTGTTAAATCCACAAGCTTAGTACCTCTTGAATTTATAACCTCATTTCCCTTCTTCAGTTCTTTATCATTTCTCTCCAAATTATTGGTTTAAGTGTTTCCTAATCACCTGCTTTGATCTCTTCAACCCATTCATTCATCGTTTTAATTTTGTTTATGTCTTCTAAATGACCGGATGAAGCCCAATGGCTCAAATATACCACATTAGGCTCTTTTTGACTTGTCCATATACATAACTGCTTTTGTTTACCAGATATCTCTTCCCTAGAACCATAGTCTCTAGGATCTGAAGACAATTTTCTAAAATATAAACCATTTGTTTGTATCTTGTATCTTAGCAACTTTAGTTGCTATAGTCTAAACCATGAAACGAGTCAAATGTGCCCTAATTTCAGTTTTTACTTTAAGATGTTTTCATAAAATGGTTTTTATACTAATTACTCAAGTTTCCTCCCATTAATTCTACCCCTTGCTTAACATATTACTCTAATCATGCACATTCAAACGGTCAAGAGAGAGAGGTTGTTGCTACACTTTTGACATTTGTAGTTAGAGATTCTCTAAATGGATGCCATTCCATACTTGATGCTGTGGTCTGAATCTTTGTGTACTCCTTCAATTTACATGTTGAAAGCTAATCTACAGAGTGCTATGATGGTTTTAGGAGGTGCAGCCTTCGGGGACTGATTAGATCATGAAAGCAGTATCTTCATAAGTGGGATTAAATATCCTTATAAACGAGGCCTCTAGTAGTTGCCTCATCTCTTCTATCATGTGAGGACATCTAGAAGGTGCCATCTGCGAATCAGAAAGAAAGCTCCTACCAAACACCAGATCTGTTAATCTTGGACTTCCTAGCCTCTAGGCCTAAGAGAAATAAATTTCTGTTGCTTATAAGCTAACCTGTTTATGGTAGTTCGCTGTGGCACACCAAACAGGTAAGATACCTTAATACCTCATGTTCTAGAATTTTGTCTACTGAGATGATTCATAAATAGACATTCCATACCTTTCTCACGTGCACTTTTATTTCAATCAACTGCAATCTGGATTATGGTCTAGAAAATTAAAGAACAAGGAAACGCCAATACGTGGCTGTAATGTCATTTAAAAACAGTCATACCTTGAAAACCTCAACATTAAATGCAAGAAAGAGCAACGTTCAGGTGCTCTGATGCCCCATAACTTTATAATTAGTACTTGAATACAGATAATAATTTTAGTCTACTTCTAATGCTTTGTCAGATGCTCTTGTCGGTGAGAACTGACAGCTGATTAGTAACTCCTCCGGGGTCACATATCACTTCATTGAGAACTGATGGAACCGTGTTCAGGAGTTCATGTTCTGGGATTGGAAAGACTAAGCCCTCAACATTGCAAATATCCTCTGTGGGTAAAAGACTCCTGACCCGTTTATAAAATGTTGATGAGAACTTCTAACTTAAAAATCATTTGGGAATTCTTTGAGATAATGCATATAAAATATTAAACATGGTAGTTAGTACAATCATGTAGTAAACACACATCATCATCATCAACATTATTACTATTATTATTATTATTTCTCTTCTCTGCCTATTCAAATGCTATTCATTTTAACCTGAAAGTCTCTGAGAATAATCCACCCTGAGACTGCATGACTTCCTTTTGTGTGTCGGATGCAAACTTTACTTTTATTTGTAATGATAATAAAATAGCACATCACCAAAATTAGCTAAAATATTTCACATATTTGTTATTGCCCAAATAAATACAGTAATCAGGAATTATTAAATAATGTCCTGATTACTTTTAGCTTTTGGAAGGTAAAAGACTTTACTGTCTGTAAATGCCACTTGTCTCAGAATAGGAATGCCTTGAGGGTGATCATTCTGAAGATTCTTCAGGCCTCTGGCCTCCTCCTTAGCCTCCTCATAGAGTTTTGGAGAAGGTGGGATTGTGGCCCCTCAAGGCCAGCTTGTGATGGACATCCTATGGGCAATTGTCTTCTTTGAATTTGATGAGCAAGCAGGGATATCAAGCAAAGTTATGTAGTTTGCAAATGATAGGCATTTTTCCCAAGTGAAAATAGACATTATACATGAAAATGTGTAGTTTACTTTAGTACAATTTGTGTAACAATGATGGATAATAATATTAATATTTTATGATATCACAAAAGGGAAAATTCACATGAATGTTTTGTAACAGAAGAATTTTGCAGGGTTATTTTTCCAGACACTTGAAAACATTCAGAGCTTTCCTGTGTTTATCTCCGCAACCGTGCATTGAAACTCATCATTACCTCCATTATTATGTAATTTTTATAAGCTCTGAAAGATTGAATCACTCTGAAATTTGTTCCTTGAATACACCATCTATGTGTGTATAATGTACCCATATTTCTCCTCTGTGATTCAAATAAAACACAGACATTGTTACATATCTGGCAAATCCTTGTTTGTCCAAAGAATGCATCAATACTGGAAAACAGGCTTCCGAGAAATTCAGTTCAGAAACTATCAATGCCTTCTGAGCAAAGCTGATTTTACATCTTGAGTCCTTGTAGCTGGTGATTTCCTGGCCTGCATGTGCTGGAGCTGAATTCCAGGTTGACCTCCTCCATGTATTTTCACTATGAATCCTTCCCAGGGAGAACAGGAAGTCTGGCTCTGCTTTCAATGACACATCAATGACGTGATGTCTGGTTTCTATTAAAAATCAGAAAGCAAAATATCTGATGCCAGAAACAAAAGTATAGACAATGTCATATATGAACATTAAGGCATTGTTTGATATCCTAAGCATCCCGCTGCGAGGGGCTGCCAGTGGATGCTCAGTGGACCATCATATAAGAGATCTAACCAAGCATGAGCTAGAGACTGCAGCCTTCTTCCATAGGATCTCTGGATTTTTGTCCAATGGTCCCGGTTAAGATAACTAGAAATATAGTAGTTACCTATTTCAAGGCATGCAATTTTCTCAGTAGGGTGTCCAGCACCTCTGGAGTGCAGAGTTTTCAAGTAAACTAGGCCCAGTTGCCTAACTTGTTTATGAATATCTAATGTCTCCGAAAGTGCCACATGTAGAGATATGGTTCAGCTCCCATATAGACTCAGGACCATAGCTGTCTTTGCGCTATCATTTCAATTAGGTTCCAGGTGGCTGATCTACTTAAACATGTAAATACATGGGTTATATATACTCTGTGCCAGCAAGATTTTGGGGACAAAAGATAAGATAAATCTGATGGGAGAGATGAACATGTAGGTTACAAAAGAAATTCAGGATAAGAAGAGCTATGAAAAGGGGTATATATATGGGACATTGTAGATGTCCTCAGGATGAGGTGACACTGACCAGATTCCAGGTGCTCACCATTGGTTATTCTTTCTTTTGTGGCTCAAGAATTGGAGATGCTTAAAAATGATATATCATGTACAAAACAGAATAATCGAATACAACATAGTATGTTGTGTGACCCCGAGGACACACAGATGGGGGGGTTTATTTTGACAAGAGGAAGGGAGGAAAGTTAATAAAATATTCAGGCTTTTATTCGTAACAGTTTTATTATGTGCCAGGAACTAGTTTCAGATCTTTATGTCATCTCATTTAATCCTCTGACAGTCCTATTAGCTAGGCATGATCTTGAGAATGAGAACCTTGACAAAAACGGGGAGAGGGGTGGGAATTTATAAACTGAAGGTGCTCCATTGTGTAAGGCAGAGTAAGGGGTAAGTATTGACTGAAGGATGGAGAAAGCACAGAGAGAGTGCTCTGAGCAGATGGGACGTGTTTCTTAGATTAAAATAGAGTCTGAAACAACATGAAAATGTTGGGCATCTTAAAATGACTAGTTGGAAGCGATGCAAGGCATGGGAGGATGTGATGGTTAATTAACTTTTTCTGAAACTTGCTGGCATAACTTTATTTTAAAAATTGACCCTCAACTGTTTGATAAGTGTTCTAGTCTCAGATTTTTACTTAGAAAAAAATAACTCTCTTTCTTTTTTAAGAAAGGGGCTAAAACTAATAGTACTTGCTATCTTTTTTAGTTTTACCAAGTATTGGAAGCTGTTTCAAACACTTGAGCATACATTATTTCATTAAACCTGTGACACAACTCTCTGAGACAGAGAGGGAATGGGTGGACAGGGAGGTAAAGTTACTTAACCGCAGCGCATACCTAAAGTAGCAGTTTAGCTAATGGTAAAATCCCAGCACTCTGCCTCCAGAATTTACACTCTTGACCCCAAACCGAGGAGAGTGTTAGATTATAACTCATGGCAAAACATTTCAGTCATGGCGGAAAAAAAACTCAGAGAAGAAAATCGTAGCAAGATGTGTCCTTTCAAAATTAAAATACGGTTTAAGTATTTAAAGATTTTTGCTATGAGTCCTTGCAGACCACTGACAAATGTGTGCTGTCTCAAGCTGAGTTTGGAAGGAATGTGGTGGTAGCTTTTAGCCATCACCCTGTGGCTCTCTGCAGCTGTGATTTTCCACAGATGCAGTTTTGGGCTATCTTGTCTGCAGCTTGTTGGTGCCAGAGCCCTCAGAATGCTCAAGTTCCTTCCCTTTTTATTTTTATTTCTTGCAGACTTGACTATGCCTGAATCACCTAAAATTATTACCAGTTCTGAGCCCTTTCATGTGCTAAAATCTTACTCCCCAAACTATTTTCCCCCTGTTTCAATTGCTTCATTCTTCCCCAATGTCATTTTCTTCCTGGGAGAAAAGTGTCTTGTGATGATTTTGTTGACTTTTCATTGGAAGAAACCTAAAAAAATGCTTTTCAAAACAATTTAAATGTCAACAAACAGTCTGGGAGATGTTTAAAGCCAATGGAAAAATAAGAGGTTCAAGAGGAAAGGATTTTCAGGGAATTTGGATAGTAAAAATGTTAACACTGTTTAAAATGCAGTTTTGTCTTCCAGAGTGACCCTTTTGTGTCTTTACATGTGGCTGCTCTTCCCCAGGAGCTCAGTTTCCCTAAGTTTCAAGTTTATGAGAAGCAAAGACAAAATAATTGAGGCAGCCAAACAAGTAGGCGGGGGCATTGGCTTTAGGAGCCAGCAGTCCACTAGCAACATTTGATAGTTGGGGACTTGGGGCAAATTCTAGGCTGTACCTCTGCAGGCTCAGTTTGCCCTTCTGTAAACTGGGAATAATTAACTCAGAGTTTTAGGCAAGATTAAATGATATGTATAAAGCTCTTTCATCAAGTGCTTGGAATATATTAAGATACAATATATTGGTAATGTAACTATTTTAAAGCATCTTTTCTTCCGCATTGACATGAAAACCACAACAGAAAAAGTATATTCAGGTTGGTATCAAATTTTCTTCATTAAGAAGAACCCTAGAAGACTTTCTCCTTCATTTAGTTCAACATTCACCAGACCAAAGGATTCTGCCTCTTTCTCCCAGAGCAGCCACTGGGTCCTCTGTCCTGCTATTTAGGGTCACCTCACTCTCTTATGTGATAGGTTAGAGCATCATAGGGAAAATAGCTCTGATCTATAAAAATTCCCTATTCTAAGCTCTAATTTCCAGTATGTTCTCCCTATCTGTCTCAGTTCAGTTTCCTAAGAGCACTAGGGTGAACTAAGCCCTTTTTCCAAATGCTTCCAATCTGTGAAGATATATGGGCAAGTTACTTAACCACGCTGGGTCTGGGTTTACTCATATATGAAGTGATTATTATTTCATTCTCATGGTGAATTCCTGAGGATTAATATCTATATCTGTATATCTCTATATCTATCTATCATTTATTTAGCTATATATACAATCATCCAAAATCAATCTATCATCTATCCATCCATCTATCATCTATCTATTATCTATCTATCTATCATCTATCATCTCTCTATCATGTATCCCTATTTGAAAAGACATTAGCTATAGTAGGTGCTTAATGAGCCATGGGGTGCCAGATCCAGTCTAACCTCCTCTGCAGATTCATGAGTTTCTGGTCTATGTGACTGCTCACTCTCTATGATGATTACCTGGTGTCAACTGTCCTCCTACAGGCTACAGAGGAGAGGTTTACTCCTCAGCAACCTACATGGCAGTCCTCCATGGTGAGGGCTGTGTCTTTTGGGTGCTCTCTTCTGCAGGCAAACAAACCTACTATGAAACTTTCTGGGTCCCTAGTGTCACTGGCAGTCATGACTTGACATTGCCTTGACTTAATTCTTCCTTGTCTCTTGTCTAAGGGCTTCTCTGTCACTCCTGGGGCTCAACAGCCCTTGAGGAGCCCATACTTGTCCATTGGTTCATTTGCCCAGGCCAACAAAACAGGCCAAAGTTGAGGCTCAGGGGCACTTCTACTTTTGGAATCAGACATTTTGGCCCAGACCGTGTTTTTTCCCTTCACTACTGTCAGAGGGCTCTTTCCTCAATTCTCACTCATCTGGCACTTGATCTATGAAAACATGGAACAGTACAACTGTCTGGATATATTGTCTGTTGGAGGTGTTTGAAGGTTCATAAAGGTTTTCTGAGGAAAGAGCTCTAACTTACCTGGAAATCATAGGTAGAAAACTTTTTCTGTAAAGGTTACTTTAAATTTTGCTGGTCATGGCCTGGCACAGTGGCTCAGCGGTTACGGCGCTTGCACGGCATGTGCAAATACATGGGTTTGAACCCCAGCACCCACGTACACAACGAACTGTCAGAGCAATGGAAGCCATGTGAAAAACTCCAAAAAATTGATTCTCTCTGTCTCTCTCTCTCTCTCTCACTGTCCTTCTCCCTTAAAAAAAAATTGCTGGTCATGGCCAAATGTTTTCTATTCCAATGATTTAACTCAATAAGCGTAATGTGAAAGAAGTCATAATAAATGTGTAAATTAATGGGCATGGCATATGCTAATAAAACTTGAAAAAAATATTGGGTCAGATTTGGCCCATAGGCTATGGCTACAGACCCTTGCGCTAAACAAGGGAACTAAATGTTAACAAAAAACAAAGCAGAATATGGGAAAATGTGACTAGTCAATATTTCTCAATTTCAGTTTTTAAAATTATGTTTATTTTAATTTAGCAAAAACATATTGAGAAAAGGATAGTAAGCTCTTATTGAGTGCCCCTAATGAGCTAGAGTTTCCGTATGAATGGCATATTTCATTTTTGTTTTTTTAAGAGAAAGAGACAATGAGAGAGAGAATCAATTTTATTTGTTTTTTTGTGTGGCTTTTGTTGCTTGTACACTTCATTGTGTATGTGATGCTGGGGTTTGAACCCATGTCCTCACGCATGCCAAGCAATCGTCATAACCGCTGAGCCACTGCTCCAGCTCCATCCACTGTTTTTGATGAGATGTACAGACTGAGACTCAGAGGCAAGTGAATTATTTCCGTGTAAAAGGCAGTGTTAAGATTCAGAAAAGTCGCCCCATTAGCCTGAATATTTTTTTATAGTATTGTAATTAAGCACCTATTATGTGCAAAAGTCTGTACTCCTGGCTGCGTAGAGTTGAGGGATGAATAGACACGATTTCATTTTAGTCTACAAGCAAAAGAAAATATCAGCAAAACAAAAATAAGACAGATTCTGATGACCCAAGAGAAGCATGAAGTATCAAGAACATTTAAAATTGCTGCCTATCAGTTAAGTGGAAAGCAAGAAAGGGTGGCGATTAAGTTGAACAACAAATAGGATTTTTAAAGGTAGGTGTGAGGAAGATCGTGAGCAAAGCCAGAGAGTGTGGAAGTGGAGCAAACAGCACCTAGCTGAAGAGGCTCACACCATCAGAGACAGGACTTGCCTTCTTCATAATTTGGCCAAAGGGTTTGCTCAGTCCTGTTCCTAAGGGCCTGCTCTGAATTCACCTCTGGCCTGATTGAATGAAGTCACACTCATCTGATCTTCTCTTGGAAGGGTATTTCACTGAGCACTGAGGATGGAGAAATGGAATTCTGATCAGTAGAACAAAAAGGTGCAGAGTAGGAACTAATGAGCCAGAAACCAAGTAGATATTTCAAGAAGGGAAAACGGAAGAGTCACAGTGGGATCAGAGCTAGAGGGTCTAAGGTGGTGTCATAAAGGTACGGGTACTCCAAATTCTATTTTTTTTTGGATACTGGATGCTATAAACTATTGACCTGTCTTAAGGATTAACACCGTTATGCAGAGCATCCTGAGGCTATAAAAAACTTTGACATGACTGAATTTATTGGTCAGTTGCCTTTTGCAATTGTTTGAGGACTGCAATTTAAATAATTATTTGAGCAACTGTTGTCACACATTTTAGCTTCCCTGGCTTGTCTAGACTATAAGAGCAGGGACCTTTTCTGTCCATTTCCACATGATCCTTGCATTTAGCACACCACTTTGCCTGTAGTATGTTCTCAGTAAATAGATCTGGATGGGTTGCTTGAATGAATGATGGAATTCAGTGAGATACCTTTCCCAGGTACAGGGGGAGAGCCTGAGCCTAGCAGTAGTAACTTGCTCGGCCATTCTCAGCAGGAACAGGATCTTCTAGGGAAGGATTCCTGTAATCCACTGATCTGCCCTCAGGCTCCGCCTAGCCTGTGAAGGCCCAGAGCCAGGGGGAAGTGCTCAAACCAGCTAGAGTAACTCAGAGTGTTGCATCATTCATGGAGAGAAGGAGGTTTTCCAAGCTCTTGTTGCTGTGGAGAGATGAAGTCAAACTCTAAGGGGTCAGCAGTGCTCTTCACACTGCCCTTGTGCTGTGTTTCATGTAAATATTTTTACTGGGACATTTTTTGGCAAAGGCACCTAGCTCGAGGACCGCGGAGAGCAGGGAAGCTTTGTTCACCACATGCCAATGGTATGCACTTGCATCAACTTAGGGCCAGTGTGATTTGAAATCATGTTCCTTTTCACTTTTGCCTTGATGCTTTCCCACTGACTCAGTGTCTATCCTTTATCCTTTTTTCAAATGGGAAACAGCTGGGCTAAAGTGAAGTCCTTGTCCAAATCCCCCACTCCCTTCCCCTATCAGGGAAGCAGCAGCTGTTTCTGACACACTAATCCCATTACAGATGTTTTGCTAATTATCACAATGCTCAATTTGGCAGCTTGCTGGTGGAGTAGCAAAATCAGATTCACACATTTAAACATCGTCTGCCCCTTATCCAGAATAGTTCTCTTTAAAGGACTTTTAGGTCATTTGGTACGAGAAAGTCTCAGAGGGTTGTCTGTTCCCTGATGTGGATGAGTTTCCTTAAGAAAATGCAAGCAGTAACCTTTTGCTTCTTTCACAGGGAGTGAGGTCAATTCATGTATGTGTCCTTCCCTCTCGGCAGTGCCTCATCTGTAAGGCTATTGATGATTGCTGTAGGAGAAAAAGGATCTATTTAAAACCATGCATTGTACTTTGCTATTTTTCATGGTTCAACTTTGTCCCCAGTATGCTCAACTCATTTTCTCCTGCCCAAGAATAAACTGAACTAGTATTTGGTAAGAAGATCTTGTGATTAAAAAAAAGAATAATTTGCTCATATTTTCTTTTCCAAATAGTTTCTTATCCATAATCTTAGTTCATTTCTACTAACTTATGAGGTAAAAAATATTTTATTTTTTATTTCTTGATGTTTTCTCCCTCAACCTTCATCTTGAATATAAAAAATCACTGATGATTTCTCCCTCACCTCCTCATACTCTCCTACAGAACTACCTGCTTAACCCATATGCATCTCCTCTCATACCAACCCTTGCATTTGTCTCCAAGCTGCTTTCCTACATTTCTGATTCTTTTATTCACATTATGATAAAATTTTTGCAAAACTGGGAGCTGATCCTGACACTCTCCTTCAAATGTGGTAGTAACTCCTCACTTCCTTCCAAGGTAAGTCTGAACCCTGAGAGTGTTGCACATGACCATTTTTGCTTATGTCCTTGTCCATCTCTCTCTTTAGTGTCCAAAGGACTTGGAGTTGCTAAATCACCTTGTGCCTTTCAAATTTTTGTGTTTGTTTTCATGTGGTACTATTTATCCGGAATGCCTTGGCTTGCTCTGTGTTTCTGTGAAGCTTCTATTTATATTTGAAGACTCACCAAAACACTCACCTCATCTGCAAAGGACTTAGTGGCTCTTCCATTCTTATTATGACACAGCTTATGCAAACCTTCTTGAAACCAAGGAAATTATTTGTTTGCATGATCAGTTCCTCCACTGGACTTCTGACTCTTTTGCTACCCCTGACTCTAGTACAATGGCTGTCCCATTGCAGATACTTATAAATATTTATTTAATAAGTAGATTTTACAAATTAGGGAAGACACTGTGAGGAAGTACCAGGAAACGGAACTCTGGAGACATGTTCTAATCCTAGCTCTTCTACTAATTCATTGAAACCTCTCTGGATCAATTTTCTCACCTATAGAAGGTGTGCATTTGATGGGTCTATCTGTATGATTTCTTCTAGTGTGGAAGATTTATTATTGTAAGAAGTTCTAGCATTTTCTTAGTTAGCAAAATCAGAACCAAATTAAAATTAGAGCATCTTCTAACTTGAAGTCTAGGTATATTTATAACATGGTTATTTTTTCCAAAGCAGAGATTGAAATTAAATATAAAGATATGAAGCAAACAAAAAGATCTATGAATCTTAGAGTTTGTGATAGATATTGCCAGCCATGAGACCCTGGGTGAGGCCTGGTATCTCTGGCCTCAGTTTTCCTATTTTCGTGAGGAAGATATTGACCTAGATTCAAAACACTCAGTAGTCCTTATGACAACTTATTCCCTCTGTGCTGAAGGCAGGCATTGATCAGTTACAGGACATAGTCTCTCTGCATCTGTTTGCAGATGAGAATTATCTCAACACCATGCTCAAGAAGCCAGTCTATTCTACTGATGTCTTCTAAATGCCATGCATGCACATGAGATCAAATGCAAAATAAACCTTTTGCCACTCTCAGCACCAGCTATTTTCTGAAGACTTTCTCAATTCTGTGACATACTAACACATCCATAGTGGGCTTTTGATGTATTTGGACTTATGATTTTGGCCTCTGAGGGTGGCCGTGAGGGGAGACCATGCAGATATTCCCGGAATGGGTGGGCTCTTTCATCATGAACTGTGTATAATCAAGGTCCCGTGAGTAACCACTAGTCTTTTATTTTCTTTCAGGCTTACTGCCCGTGATTCTGTTACATAAGCCAACAAGGGTATCTACATTAAATGCATCTTAGCAGAGTGAAATTCAATCATAATTGGGGACAGATGTGGATACACAGTTCTCATGTATCTATTTTCTTCTTAGTGGACAACTTTAAAGCAAGTGTTAACTGATTTTGGCACTCTTGTCTGCTTTACAGAATGCTGGTTTAGCAAAGCATTTGAGCACTTGGGGAATCCTCGATGCTTTTGGAAAGTAGGTTACATCAGAACATTCTCTGAGACCTAATTAAATTAATTTTCCTTTTCATTCCTGGCATGTAATAAGTGTAAAAATAAATATTTGTGGAATGAATTCTTGCTTCTCTTTAGCTTGCAGTTAATACTGCCAAGTATCATGTTAGCTTTAGAATGATCCTTGATCATCTGAGCATATATAGAATCTTTCCTCTCCAAGCTGCCTTAGTTCCCCTGACTTTGAAAACAGCTGATATGGAGTAAAATTAGTTGCTTTTGCCTTATGTCCCAGGCTAGACGAGGCTAGCACCCTCATGGAGCACTTTATTTCTCTTGTTATCTATTAAGACTTAATATGTAGGTAGAATTAAGTGAGTACTTAGCAATATATTATTAATTATAGTCATAGAAAGACTGTCTTGAAAATGAGAGTACCAAGTCAAGAAAGGGAGGTTTGTTTTGATATAGAGTAACATGGGCAGAAACCATGTAAGCAAAATCATAATCTTAAGAAAATAGGATGAGCTATCTTCTGAACTGGTGAGATAGCATGCAGTGCATATAGAGCTATAATATATATTCTACTTCTGCTGTGTTTCAGGGAAATAGGAACAATTGTATATTCAGAGGAGAGGGACGAAATTGGTGTCTTGATCAGCTTATGCTACTATATAGCATACAGTGTAGAGTGAGTGGCTTAAATCACAAAGATTTCTTTCCTGGAATTTTGGTGATTGAAAGCACAAGATCAGGGTGCTAACACACTTGGGGTTTTGATGAGAGCTCTCTTTCTCTTTCTCACTTTATACTCACATGGTCTTTCCTTAATGCTTGCACACAGAGAGCATGCTCTGGTCATTTCACCCTCTTATAAGGAAACGGATCTCATTGTAGAGGCTCCACCTTCAGGATTCCACCTAAATATAATTACTTCCTACATAGCCTTTCTCCAAATGGTACCACATTGGGGATTAGGGCAAAGATTCTGGAAAGACACAGTCCATAGCAGTAAGTGACTTGAAAATTTGCTATGTAAGGACTTTCAATGCTCTGGAGCCATCTACTCAGGGAAGTCATGGCTTAGAGCTGCGTGGTGACTGTCTATACACATCCAAATGCCTACTGTGCAGTAGCAAGACTCATTGCCTGCATCTTCATAGGACAGAACTGATTTGAAGTACAAGAAGTGTTAAAGTGTGGCATGAAAGCCCTCCTACTATGCTCCATAGCAGTTTGCCCTCACCTCTCTGTCTAAATCACAAAATCCCCAAATTTCAGAGTGTCCACCAAGTTAAAAAATGTGGATTTATCACATAAGACTCAACATTCCTTTTTGCATGAGATATACGGGGAACTTACTGCCACATGGAGACAAACATTTGGCAGCAAAGCCCTCCTTGGAAATATTCAGTCATAAAATGAGTCCAAGAAAATAAGCATGTCACATGGCAAACAAACCTAAGTAATTACTTAAACTCCAGACTTCGTATTTGGAACCTCAAACCCAACAGATCTATCATACCACCTGTGGTGCTCTGAAGTATTGCAGTAACTAGAGCATCAAATATATTCAGCAATTGGAAATGATGGGACAGATTTCTATTACCATCATTTCTTTCTAATAGTGACAGTGGCATGGGCTCTTGTGGTCATAGAAAGAAACAAGGCATCTTTCATTTGGACAGAAGGCAGGTCTTGCTACAATCTCCTATTAAGTCATAGATTTCTGCTTAATAAAAGGAGTATCTTTCTAGAAGCTGGAGTTTCCCAAAGATGAAATATACTTCCTTCTGGAAGAGTTTAAGCATGAACTAAAGAAATGGATTTTTGGTGTGCTATACAGAGTAAAGTAATTAAGCACACAAGCTTCTTTTGTGGACAGTCCCCAAACAAGAAGTAATAAACCAGTACTCTGGAGTGCACTGTATTGCTAAGCTATGATGTTCAGTGGGTTAGATACATTTTAGATTTTTGATATTTTCAATTTATGATGGGTTTCTTGGGCTGTAACTCCATCCTAAGCCAAGGAAATCTGTAATTTGGTTTTGCTTATGCTACTCGATCATTTCTGTGCCTCAAACACAGCCATAAGGAAAGCCACAGCACACACGGTTGTCTTTCAGCACCTTTGTTCTGATCTACTTTCCTTAAACCATTTCTGATATCTGCTTCCGCCTGGCTTTTCTTCTTCCAGCAATGGATTTTACTACTTCTCCTTCCCAAACCATCCCTTTCTCACCCCCTAAGACTTACAATTTGGTCCTGTGACTTTATTGAGTTGGCTTCTTTTGTCACAACTGTATTGCCTCTGAGTTCCTATGATGGACAGAGTCCTTGATTCTCATTGTCTGGAAGGATTCTATCCTGAGATTTTTGTCCCATGAGCAGGCTCCTTCCAGCATATACCTTCAGATACAGGTATAGCAGCAACTTAAACATTCCGTGATTCTCTGATTCTTTTATATGCAAATTTAACTTGCTCTCCAGGTGGTGGCATACACATGTACAAGCCCTCTCCTTTTACCCAACAACTTTGGAGGGTGAATTCTTCCAGCTGGCTCTAATTATTCGGTTTCCAAGTACAGAATGAAGCAGTTGCTAAAAAAGCAATAAAACTGGGTGTGCTTTCTACCCCAACATCTGTGTGTCTCTCACTGAACCATGCTTTGTACCACATAGACTAATTAAAAAACTTTTACACTTCACATTTTTAAGTTTTTTTTCTATATCTTTTCTATATCTATATCTTTTCAAGGAAAAGACTGAGCAAGAAAAGAAAATGAGCCATGTTACCAAAAGCATCTGAGGTATTTTGCAACTTTTCTCTTAGGTTCCTTTCTTGGCAAAACAATCTATTTTTAAAAAATTTCAACTAATTTGCATCACTTACCTGTGCTATTAGCATAGACTATTAACTACCTGGGTATGTACGTATGTATATGTGTATATATGTACATTAAAGTTTTCATCTGTCCACTTCAAGTGGACAGTGAGAGAGAGAAAGAGAGAAACAATTTTTATTTAGTTTTTCATGTGGTCTTCGTTGCTCTGAGACTTTATTGTGTATGCAGTGCTGGGTTTGAACCCACGTACTCATGCATGCCAGGCAAGTGCGGTAACCTCCGAGCCACTACTCCAGTCCCAACATTTGGATTTTTAATACATACTTTGCCCCCAGAAAAACTGGTCTTAGATGTGTCAGTGCAACTAACATAAATGTTCCAGATAAGAAATTCTTTTGAAGATAATTCTTCCTAATTAAACATGAGCCAATAGAGTATTTTTAAAATGTGTTTAATTTTGGATAGTAACCAGAATAGCCATGGCCAAATTCTCTGGAACCTAAAGCATGATACTGAAGCTGAAATGTAAAAAATGGAATTGGAAAATGATGTCAAAAGCCAACAATGGGATCAAACATTTGCTCTATGAATTCTTGGGAGCCAGACCTTTGTATGCAAAAATGAGCAGCAGTTTAAACAAACTCCTGGTCTCTTTCATTTAACTGACATTGCTTAGACCAGTGGTTTTTAACCTTTTTAGGGTCACAGACTTTACTGAGAATTTGATGAAAGCTCCAGCCATCTACTTTAGAAAAAAACTGATTCTCACATGAACAGTTGCAGTAACACAGAAATCAAACAACAGCCTCAGGAAAAGAGGATAAGGGGTTAGGCAGAGATGTAAACTGATGGCCTAATTTGTAGCTCAGAACTCAACTAGCACTATTTTTGATATGAATTGTTCCAAAATTTCAGACTCAAATTTCAACATAGAAGAATGTTCCATTAGAAATTCAAATTCGGGGCTGGAGTG
>PVKS010032846.1:0-22208 GCA_004027875.1 Aplodontia rufa | reverse complement strand
GGCTAATGAATTGGACATGGAGAAAAAGAGTACCAGCTGGAGTTTCCAGGTCAAGGTTGGTGTATTTAGTCACTGCTTCGGTTAGACGGGCAAGGAAAAGGGCAGGATTTTCATCTGGACCTTGGGTAATCTCCCTGATTTTATCATAATTGACCTGGGTATGGGAATTTTTATTCATGCCTTCAAGGAGGCAGGTTACCATCTTACGGAGTCGAAGGACTCCAGGGTCTTGAAGCTGGTAGGTCCAGTTGCTGTCAGCAGTGGGGATGGCCACATCAGCTACTGGGTTGGTGTTGGGGTCTTGGGTGTGAAGGTTGTCAGCATGTTCCCTGGCTGCCTGCCAGATATGATCTTTTTCATCTGGCGTTAAAGTGGAGGTGAGGATGTAATAGACATCTTCCCAGGTGAGGAGATAGGACCGGGTGAGATGTAAAAATTCCTATTTATATCTAGTAGAGTTTTCAGGGAAGGATCCTACTTTTCGTTTTCCTCAATTTGAGACATGTTAGACAGGGAAAAGGGAACATGAACCCAGACAGGGCTCTCAGTTCCTGCCACCTCATGAAGAGGGAACATACGTCGAGGTTGAGAGTTGTGGGTTTTTGAGCAGGTAGTTGGAGGAGAAGGAAGAGAAGGTGGGGGAGTTGGGGTGAGTACTATTTGGAGGCGAAAGAGGAGAAGTTGGGGCAGGTGGAGGGTGAGTGTTTGGGGGAGGGGCTGAGGGTGGAGATTGGGGTGAGCTAGGACTATTAGGAGGATTGGGGGTTTGGTAGGGAGGAGGTTCGTCTGCAACTTTGGGGGGAGGCAGAAAAAGAGGTGGTAATGGAGAAGGTAGAAGGCCGTGGGTTTGGGGGTTTTCTGGGAAGGGGAGTGTCTGCGAGGAGGAGTTGGAGAGCAGAGCAAGGCTGACACAGAGAGGAATGGGAGCGGAGAGAGAAAAAAGCCCGGAGATAAGGAATTTCAGACCATTTGCCATTTTCTTGTAGGGAGTTATCAAGATCTGTTAGTATTCTTGGATCAAAGGTCCTGAATTTGGGCCATTGCGTCTGGTCGTCTAATTTGTACTGTGGCCAAATTTGGGTGCTTAAGCAGATAATGTGCTTAGGATTTAGGCCAGATTGAAAGCAAAGAGTTCTGAAGTTTTTAGAAGACAACTGTTAGGTTTCTCAGCAACTGCTGGCTGGGGCATGGCTTCAGGTGGCCCAGGCGGCTGGCTAAGGGGCAGGGCATCAGACAGCTTGCCCGTGAAAAGAGCAACCAGTCAAGAGGCTGGCAGGCAAACACCTGATGATTGATGGATCCACCAGCCAATCCCTGAAAAGCCAACCCCATCAATGGCTCCAATCTCCCTAAACTATAAAGCTGCTGCCCAGCGGAAGTGGAGCACCATTTCCGCTGCCTGCCATCACTTCCCTTGCCCACCCTCATTATGGAGGCACATTTGAATTTGGCCCGGGAGCAACAAATCCCAATAAATACCTGTGCCTGAATTTACACCAGTGCCTTCTGATTTTTTTCTTATTTTTTACATCTGGTACCGGAACCTGATTGGGATTGTGACCTCCCCAAGCCAGGATTGAGGTACACCCTCTCTGCATAGGGACTAGGACCTTTCGGCACCTCTCAACCGACCGACAAAATTGGGATGAGTCCTATTTTCCTTGGCCTTCCGGTTGCACTTTCCATTGAGGGGATGTGCCCGTAGTAAGTATGCACACGCCAAACTCCCACCATTCCATTTGGGCCCCATTGGGTGAGGGGATGTCTCACTCCGCGGTATGCCCCCATCCTTCCTTTGGGTAAACAGAGTCAAAATTTGGGATGACTCTTTTTGTTCCTGTTTACCCTCCAGGTAACTCGAAAGGACATGGAAAATAGCTATGGCCTGGCCTCACTACATTTTAGATGGATTCCAAAAGAACTTTTGACTTTTATTTTTTATTTTTTTAAAGAGAGAGGGACAGTGAGAGAGACAGAGAAAGAGAGAAACAACTTTATTTAGTTTTTCACATGGCCTCAGTTGCTCCAACACTCAATTGTGTATGTGGTGCTGGGGTTTGAACCCGGGGCCTCGTGCTTCTCAGGCAAGCACCGAAACCGCTGAGCCACTGCTCCAGTCCAACTTTTGACTTTTAAATCCTCACTGATTTGACCAAATACTGTCACCGGACAGGGAAATATTCAAAATGCCATTTGTTCAGATTTTGGGGGCATTTGCTCTCTCGCCCCCCCCCATCTTCCTCCTCTCCCTCCAGTTTCCCTTACTCAGACCAGTTCCTCCCTCTTTTCTGAAGGACTACTTCCCAACATCCTCCCCCTGCCCTTTTGCTGGTCCCTGCTGCTGCCTGAGTCTAGTGCTGCTGCAAGCCCCACATAGCTGGTTACCAGGAGCTGTCCTGGCTCAGAGCCCCATGCACGGACTGCCACGCATTCCAAGTTCATGCAGCATGCCATGCAGAACCTATATAAGTCAGCCTACAGCCTCAAAGCCCATACAGAAAAAAAGTGTTGCTTTAAATCCAAGCCTGGGTGGGAACAGGGAAAAAAAACTGTCACTTTAAATAAAACCCTACCTGCTTTATTTCCTTCATGTTTTGGCCTCTTTTCTTACATAAATGGTGCCGAAATCTGTCTCCTGTTGCTTTTCTCTGTATGTGCACACCTATATTGTGCTTGTGTATATATTTCTTGTATACTACAGATGTCTTTAAAATTCCTAACCCACATATAACCCAGGTGGTCAATCAATAGAATACTGTAACATTCATTGCTTCTAAAATTTTTTTTTCAACAGGGGAGGAGTAGCTGGTACTGGTTACACTTCTCTGATAACATAAATGAGATTGATCTTTACACATATTTGCTAAGAGGATATTTCATTGCTTCTGCTAACCGTGAGTTCAATTGCTCCTGGCTTCTTGGATTCTATAGGAGAAAACATAACTGAAGCCAGTAAATGTCCTATAAATTTATAAATGAAAAATTTAAGGTTGTTTTGTTTCTGGATCAGTGCACTGAAAGCAAAGTTATTAAAAAATTACAACAGGTATAAAATTCTAACAGGTGTAACAGGTATATAAAGAGTACAAAAGTTTCAACTCTTTAGACACCAGCACTATGAAACAATATATATATTGATAAAGCAAATCCAATTCTTTTTTTTTTAGAGAGAAGGACAGTGAGAGAGAGACAGAGAGAATCAATTTTTATTGAGTTTCTCACATGGCTTTAGTTGCTCTGACACTTAGTTGTGTAAGTGGGTTGCTGGGGTTTGAACCCGTTTACTTGTGCATGCTGGGCAAGCACCGTAACCACCCAGCCACCGCTCCAGCCCTGAATTCTAATTCTGTAACAACAGGGTTTCTTAAAACATTGACATGCTTGTCAAGATGATTTCTTATGTCTGTTAAGTGTTAAATCTAAAATTTGTACTGATTAAATAAGCGGCTATTATTTCAGGATACCATTATTGACATTCTAGACATGTATGACTAAGGATACAGAACCAAATTTTTAAGCTTTTGTATATGTTACGTAATTTAAGGCAGACAAGTTAACCAAGTGCTGTCTTTTAAACACTGCTCATTTTAAACGTGATTTACATTTATTTTAAATGCATAGAGGTTTTATCATTAATGGGCTGCATTTATAAATCAGTCTTTGATCGCTGATACTGTTTTTCCTGGCAATTTCATTTTATAGTTTTCAATTGTTCGGAATAAGTGTCCAAGTTGGAGAAGGATTTTGGAGGGTAAATCTCAGAAGTCTGCATACTATTAAATTAAATATAATTGGTACAATCAGTTAAAATTATTCCAGATTTCTCTTAAGGTCAAATAAATGTTCAAAGTCTATATAAAATTTGTAAGATGAAAGTTTATATACGTTTACAGGCAATGTATCCAATAAGTGCTCTTTTTATATATTGTATCTGACACAGAAGGGCCACACTGCCATATGAAAGCCTGACTTATATTTGTTTGTGTTGAGTGTTTTTCTGATCGTTAATACTTTTTCCTAGCGTATGTTCAGATAGACTTCAAAAATAATACATGAAAACTTTATAAAATACTGTTAAGAGGCAAAGATCAACTTCAAAAATAAAACACTTTATTTGTCAAGAGCTCTACCTCGCCTGAGCCAAGACTCAGCCGCTCACCTTATGGTTCCAAAGTAGAATTAACTTCATTTACTCTTGCTATTTCCTTATTGTTTTTTCCTTGAAATCTTTAAAATTGTTGCTTATTAGTGTTTTGCAGAAAAAAACCTGAATTAAGACATGCCATCACCTACAGAACAGCACTGATACAGATCATAATTAAACAAAAGGGGTAACTATAAACTGTAACATAATATTTCCACTTTAAGACTGGTGAAACTGGCCTGCTCGATGTTAAACACCAAATCAAGGAGACCAAGATTAAGACAGTTAAAGAGCTAATGGAAAAAGTCAATATTTTGACCCTTGCCCTGTTTGGTCAGCAAAATTCAGGGGACAATAGAACTCCTCCACAGGCTTGACCACTCTTAAGTCACATGACCTCCCGATCAGAGGGATCAGGTGACCCTAGAGAACAGAAAGCCAACCAGCGAACATTCTGTAGAGGGTGATCATCCATGGGCAGTGTCCCTCATGCTTCCAAGCGAAGCCACATGTGGTCAGCGAGACCCAGATCTATCCTGGCAGATGACATAACTGGTAAAAGAGCCAAAAGGCTTTTCAAAGTTCCTCAAGAATGACCCTGACAATCTCACCTGACTTAGCTATAGATAGGAACAAGATGAAGTTTGACCAAGTTGGTGTTAAACACCTGGCAGGAGAGTATAACCAAAGCTCAGTCTTACACGGACATTACCAACAAAGGCAATGGCTTTTTCTTTTTTAATGCCAGCTTTAGAAGGGTTTTCCCTAATCCGGTTTTCTCAGAATTCCCTCCCTAGGATGAAACAGGCCATTTTTCTATCAGTGGTGATCAGACTTTACCTAGCCTCCTCACTCACTGCCTCCGAATTAGGGGCAAGAGGATGTAATCAGTCTCTGCCACCCAGAGGCTAGAACAGCAACTCCAAGAAGCAGTGGAAACATCCGCTGCCTCCCTGGCCTCCCTACGAAGACAAACAATGTCTGTCATCCAAGCTTCCTTACAGCACCTCCAAACACTCGATCTCCTGATGATGAACAAAGGCTGCTACATCAATGAAACTGGGCTGATGGAGACGAACATCAGAACTCTCAGACATCTGAATGAGAGGCTTAAGCAGCAATAATCAAATGACCTTTGACGGCTAAACTCCACTCCTGTCA
Source organism: Aplodontia rufa (assembly GCA_004027875.1). Taxonomy (NCBI): domain Eukaryota; kingdom Metazoa; phylum Chordata; class Mammalia; order Rodentia; family Aplodontiidae; genus Aplodontia; species Aplodontia rufa. Next base: position 16,903 of record PVKS010032846.1, on the reverse strand, counting down.
CCTGGCTGACCCCCATCCTTACTCCCATATTAGTGATAAGACTCCTCCTAAGGACTGCTCCCTGTCCTCTCCTCAGGTTCTCCTGAAACCACAACAGCAATGTCGCTGAAGTAACATACAACCAAAGGCTCTTGCACCCTTCCAGCTGCCTCCCCACCAAGCCAACACCTGAACCTTCCCCTCCCCACGACGCCCCATAAATGGCAGGAAGTAGTCAGATGGAAATCTATGCCCTGTATCACCAAAAAGGTCGAGATGTTAGTTTTCTCTGCAACCGCTGGCGGGGGGCGTGGCTTCAGCTGGCCAGTGCTCTGGTGGGGCATCAGGCAGATTGCCCGAGAAAAGAGCAACCAGTCAAGACGCTGGCAGACAAACACCTGATGATTGATGGATCCACCAGCCAATCTCTGAAAGGCCAACCCCTTCAACATCTCTAATTTCCCTAAACTATAAAGCAGCTGCCCAGAGGTCGATGACCATTTTCCCTTCCCTGCCATCACTTCCCATGCCCGCCCTCATTATGGCGACGCAGGTGAATTTGACCCGGGAGCAGCAAATCCCAATAAATTCCTGAGTCTGAATTTACACCCATCCCTTCTGATTTTTTTCTTGTCTTTTACAACAACCAAGGGGGGGAGTTCCTAGGAATGGACTGTTTTGTCCCCATAATGGATAGGAGTGTCAGAGGTGACAGGAGGAAACAAAGAACCCTCTGTTTGCTCCTCGCCACCCGGAATGCAAGAAGCAGTGTACCTGGAAGGAGTGGGTGTCCCCAACTCCGATCCCAAGGTGAGGAGGAACTCCGGGGTCCATCGGAAGTTTCTAGTGGGACACCTACGCGAGAAACTCCTGCAGTCTTGCCTCTCTTGAATGGAGAGGTGTGACAGAGTTGACAGGAGAAAACAAAGCATCCTCTGTTTGCTGCTTGTCACCCGGAGTGCACTTGGAAGGACTGGGCATCCCCAACTCCTATCCCAAGCTGAGGAGGATCCCCGGGGTCTGGTGGGAGTTTTTAGTAGGGTACCTCTGCAAGAAACTTGGAGTCTTACCTCTCTGGCGAGTTGATTTGGATGACCGGTGTTGCATGCAGGAACCAAATGGAGAACAGATCTGTGATCTGGAGGTCGGGGAGAGCAGCAAAATAAAGACAAGAAAGAGGTTTCCAGAGACACCAATAGAGAGCTCAGAAAAGCTCTTGCTCCATTTGCGTAGCAACGAGGCTGCAAAAATCTCACCCCAGGAGGGTTTGATTTCAGAGAGTGCTCTGAATCTCAAGTCTCCTAGCAAAGGAACTAAAAATGGATAGATGAAGAATAAAGTAGAAGTGGTGGGAAGAGAACAGGAGGGAGCCCGAGAACCCCACTTTCCCATCCCAGTTTTTCGGCACCAACTGATAGAAAAAGCGGCTGGAAAAGAGGGTCCGAGGCTCAGAAAGGAACCAGACCTCAACAGATGGAGGAGATTTATTGCGAGTTGCAGGGACACACTTTCCAGGCGGATAATGGCCGCTTGGTTTTGGATAGGTGGTCTTTTATGGGTGGGGGAGGACACAGGAATTTTTCTGGTGAAACTAGGTTTTTCAGTAGGGTAGCTATTAGACTGAGTTTCTTAGTCGGGTGGGGATACTCTGATAAGGGCCGGAGGCAGTGCATTCCGACGAGGGCCTGGGTCCGTAGATGTCGAAACAGTGAGTAAGGGGTTTGCTGCCTGGTCGAGTGACTTCTGGTGATTTTCCGTGTCCATCAGCTCCAGATGCTGGACATGGAACTACAGGACTTGCATGCCCAGCTGGGTTTCAGTCTTGCTTTGGTCCTGTCACACGAGAGCCGGGAGCTGAAACTCCAAACCTCGGTTCTTGAGTTCTGATGAAAGAAAATTTAAAGTCAGACACGAAAAGTCATGCAAGAGACTTTTATTGTAAGTGAAAGACAGGTGAAAGTAAAGTAAATCATAGTAAGGTTCAAGAAGAGAGCACTCTCAAGGGAGAGAGGGCTGTCTCTGAGAAGAGAACAACAAAGGAGACAACGCTGTCTCCTAATGTATTGCTATTTTGTGTTTGATTTGAAAATTGGGATCCTCTTTCAGCAACCTTCACCAATCAGGTGTTCAACTGCTCCTTCATATCAGGTGGTGGAGGTTTTGACCTTAATTGGTCCTCTTAGGAACCGTCATGGTGGCCATGCTATTTAGGAGAGGCTTCATTTACAAGTCAATCCCATGGGCATTGGGGTCAATAGCTGTCAAAAGTTACTTCAGGGTGCCTGCCCTATTAAAGAATACTCCCTTCTGAGCTGGTAGGAGACACGGGGGCCGGTAGCTTTTGGGTTCATCTCAGCTTTTATGGGTCCTGTGAAGAGATAGTCCCATAGATCCTTTGTTCTTAAGGCATGCTCCCTCCCACTTATCTCTTTTGCCTTTGTTTATCCTCAACATTTCTGTACCAATGTTTTTCCACAGCTTCTCTGCCTTGGCAGTATCTTAGAGCAAACTTCCAGAGCAAACCTGTGGCCTTCCCAAGCATTTCACTGCTCATTGCTAACTACTACCTAACAGTCCCATCCGTTCTTTCTATGCCCCTGTTTTTCTAAATGGAAGTGTTCACACTGTCGTTATATGTTGGATACGAGGAACTTGGTTTTGGAGTTTACAGGGGCTCAAGCTGAGAGTTGGCCTTGAGTCTCAAAGGAGGCATTGGACTTGTGAGTCAGAAAAAACATAGACTGCGTAAGGGAGGACAGCCTAGCTTCAGAATGGCCCCGTTGTTAAAAAGGAAACATTATACCTCTTGTTAAGGAAGGAGAAACTTATCACAAGAAAATAAATTTAAAAACATATACAGAGAAGGATGAAAGGACAGCTGGCAGATCAAAGCTGCTGGGAAGGAGGGGGAAAGGGTCTTCAAAGGGGAATTAGCAAAGCAAACTCCATGTTAAAGTACAGGGTCCTCAGCTCCAAGGCCTGCTGCTCACTCGGGAAGCCTTTCCTATCCTGTTGCTTTGCTTTGCTGGCTGATGGATACGGAAAACTACCAGTAGCCACCCCACCTGGCAACAAACCCCCTACTCATTGTTTGAAATCTACACACTCAGGCCTTCATCGGAATGTATTGCTTTGGGCCCTTATCAGAGGCTCCCCACCCTACTGAGGAACTCGGTTGAACCTCCACCTACTGAAATTCCTGCTGTGAGCCCACCCCAATTCAGCCTATAAAAGACCACCTACCTGAAAGCCAAGAGGCCATTTGCCCCTTGGAAAGTGTGTCCCTGCAACTATTGCAATAAATCTCCTTAATCTGTTGAGGTCTGGTTCCTTTCTTTCTGCACCTTGTACCCTCTTTTCCAGCCTCTTTTGCCTACACTCTCCAAGCTCTGAAATAAAGATTTTGCTAGGAAGTTTCAGGGCAGGCTCTGTTTTTCCATTTGAAGCTCAAAATAGGTGAGGGATGGGTAACTCCTTACAACTTCCATAGGACAGATCTTAGATGCAGGCATCTAAGGTCTGTTTTGGTCTCTCTGTTCTCCGATGGGAGCTTCATGCTCACATTTGAACATGGGTTCACCATTGACCTGCATTCTAAACAATTGGGACAAATTTAACCCCAGACACTCAAGGAAAAGTGTCTCATCTTCTTCTGCACTAAGGCTCAACCTCAATACTATCTTGCAAATGTGGAAACATGGCCACTAGAGGGAAGAATAGACCCACAAATCATTTTACAGTTAGATCTGTTTTGTAAGCAAACGGAAGTGATCTGATATTGCCTCTGTTCAGGCTTTTTTTTTTATTATTTTGTTTTGTTTGTTTGTTTGCTTGTTCTGATTGAAAATCCTCACCTAAGCCAACAATGTAAAATAAATTCTACTTTCACTGCAGCCCTAACTAAAGGGAAAACCCGTAATTGCAGGCTGAGGTTGCCACTTTAGCTGGCTTTCAGGAGGCTCCTGGTCTCGCTGCCCTTTGTCCATTATCGAAGGCACCTGCATACTCACAAACCTCAGCTCTTCCTCAAGGCCAACTCTCTCCCCCAGGGAAAATTTCTAACCTGTTAGCCTTACAGGAAGTAGTGGGAGGTGATTCCACCACCAAAGTTCATAGCCCTCATTCTCTTCAAGATCTTAGACAGATAAAAGCAGACCAGGGGAGAGTCTCAGACGACCCAGACAAGTATATAGACTTTTCAAAATTTATATCAGGTTTTCAAACTCACCTGCAGGGATATTGTGTTGCTGTTAAATCAAACTCTGACTCCAAGTGAAAGGGAGGGTGCTTTAGAAGCAGCTACCCGATTTGGGGATGACGTACACCTCAGTCATGTCCTGGCAGCCGGAACTAGAAGTAAACCCAAATACCCCTCTGAGGCATAAGCAGTCCCAAGGAGAGATAAAGATTGGGACCCAAATAAAGAGGCAGATGGGGTCTGGAGTGGTGGCTCAGCAGTTATGGCATTTGCCTAGCATACATGATGATGAGGGTTCAAACCCCAGCACCATGTACACAACAAAGTGTCATAGTAATGAAAGGCACGTGAAAAACTAAAATAAAATTGATTCTCCCTCTCTCTCTCTCTCTCTCAGTGTGTCTCTCTCTTAAAAAAAATAAGGTGGATGAATGGAATATTAAGCATTTCTAGCCTCTAGTTCTTGAGGGCCTCCAAAGGACTAGACAAAATCCTATTAACTATGCTAAATTATCCAAAATAGTTCAGGGACCACAGGAGAGTCCTGTAATATTTTTGGGAAGTCTTAGAGAGGCAGTGAGAAAGCACACTACTTTGGACCCAGCGTCTAGAGATGGAAAAATCCACTTAAAGGACAAATTTATTCTCCAAACAGTGTCAGATATCCACAGAAAGATCCAAACGAGAGCTCATGACGGAGATCAGAGCCTAGATAACATGATCCGACTCGCCATCTCCAGCTTATAATGGAGTCCGGGATGAAAAGAGGGAAAGGGAGCAATGTAGAGACAGAAGAAAGGCTGGATCCCTGGTCATGGCCCTACAAGGAATTAGCTCCCAGGGAGACAAGGGAGAAAGCCCAATGTTCCCAAATCCACTAGAAGAACGTGTTTGCACTGTGGACAGGAGGGACATTTCCTTCGCGATGTTGAAAACACCCAGGGCCCTGCACCTGCTGTTTGGAGAGTTGTCTGTCCCCAGGGATGCTTGTCCCAGGGGTCGGTCCCCTCCATTCCTGCCCAGATTGGGCATCATGGCCCCCCTAACTCCCTTCAAACTGCAAGAACCACCAGTATACTTCTCCGTTGCGGGACAAATGATAAGTTTTCTTTTGGAAACAGGTGCTAGGTTTTCAGTAGTACTTTCTTATCCTGGATCTCTTTCCTCCAATATATGACAGTGCAAGGAGTGTCAGGACAGCCTATAATCAGACATTTTACTCTCCTCTTAAGTTGTGAATGCGACAAGATAATTTTTTGCCCATGCTTTTTGGATAGTCCCAGAATGTCCCCTTCCCTTGTTAGGAAGGGATTTACTTTCAAAACTCTAATCCTCTGTAACAACAGGCCTGGGGTCCCTAAGGTTACTATGTGTACCTTTGCTAGAATGTGACATTAGTCCTGAGGTATGGGCTACTGAAGGCAAAACCGGATGAGCAAAAAGTGCAATCTCAGTTAAAATAACCCCTAAAAGACCCCACTGTCTGCCCACATCAAAAACAGTACCCCCTGAGCACAGAAGTAAAAAAGGCCTTGTTAGAAGTTATGCAAAACCTTCATAACAGGAACTTTTAGTAACTTGCAACAGCCCATGTAACACTCTTGCCTTGAGGGCTCAAAAACCAAATGGGAAGTGGTGACTGATTCAAGATCTTCCAATAATTAAAGAAGCAGTTATTCCCCTCCGCCCTGTAGCTCCTAACCATATTCTCTGTTATCTGAAACCGCAGCTACTGCTGCCTGGTCCACGGCGGTAGATTCAAAAGTTGCTTTCTTTTGTATACCCTTCGATCCCCAGTCTCAATACCTGTTTGCTTTTGGAGAGCCGGATAGTGGATCTCAGCACACTTGGACAAGTGTTGCCCCAGGGATTCAGAGACAGCCCCCACTTGCTTGGACAAGGATGTGCTGTACATGACCTTCCCAGGGGGAAGGTCAAGAGGCCACTACAAAACTCAAACTTTCTAGCTGATAGAGGATACAAAGTTTCTAAAGAACAGGCTCAACTGAGTTCGGTATCTGGGGTTACAGTGGTCTCAAGGGCTCTCTGCAAGCTGGGAGAGGAAAGGAAAGCTCCTATAGGACAATACCCTATGCCCCAAACTATAAGACAGCTTAGAGACTTTTGCGGAATAACAGGACACTGCAGACTATGGATCCCCAGTTTTGGGAAACTGGCAAAACCTCTTTACAGTCTCCTTAAAGAAGCCCAGCAACATGGAACAACTACTTTGACATGGGAACCAGAACATACTAAAGGCTTTGAGACAGACACTAAAGAGGGCCTTCTTTCAAGGCCCTGCACTCAGCCTACCCACTGGACAGTAATTTAACCTATTTGTTACAGAAAGAAAAGGAGTAGCCTTGGGAGTGATGACTCAGACAAATGAGACAGCTCAGGAGCCAGTGGCCTATCTCAGCAAGGAACTTGAAAATGCGTCGCAAGGATGGCCTTGTTTGTGGGTGATAGCCGCAGATGCTTTGCTGTTACCCGAGGCAATTAAGATCACCCTAGGGAAAGCTCTTATAGCATACACTTCTCATGACTTTACAGACATCCTAAACTCTAAAGCCGGATTCTGGCTCTCTGATAACAGACTCTTTAAAGATCAGGACTTAGCTGCTGCTGCTTCTTCTTCTTCTTCTTCTTCTTCTTCTTCTTCTTCTTCTTCTTCTTCTTCTTTTTTTTTGAGAGAGAGAGAGAGAGAGAGAAAGAAAGAAATACAGTGAGAGAGAAAGAATCAATTTTATTTAGTTTTTCATGTGGCTTTCTTTACTCTGACACTTGATTGTGTACGTGGTGCAGGGGTTTGAGCCCATGTTCTCGCGCATGCCAGTCAAGGGCCACAACCTCTGATCTACTGCTTCAGCCCCAGGCCTTACGTTTAGAAGGGCCAGTGACTCAGGTAAAGACATGTTCCAGTTTACACCCTGCTCCTTTCTTCCCAGAGTCATTAGAGGAGCACCCTGAACATGACTGTCAGGAGATATTGCCTCTGGAGTAGTCTGCTGAGAAAGCTCTTCAGAATCCCCCTTGTGTAACTCAGATCTTATTATGTGCACAGATGAAGGTTCCTTTCTGAGCAAGGCCACAAGGCTAGACATGCTGAGGTAACCTTACATGACACCTTAGAGGCACAAGGTGTACCCTCAGGCAGACATGCACAACGTGCACAGTTGATAGCCTAAACAAGACCACTTGTGTTAGGAAAACAGCTAAGAGTCAATATCGCCACTGACTCTGCATGTGCATACTGAATCTTACATGCTCATGCAGCCATTTGGAAAGAGAGGAATCCAAACTGCTGAAGGTGTGTCTATTAAAAATTATAAACAGATTTTAAAATGATGAGAAGCTGTATTTTTGCCTCAGAAAGTCACAGTAATTCATTGCCAAAGACATCAAAAGGGAGCAAATGAGACAACTGAAGGAAATAGATTAGCAGACCAACAGGCAAAAAAAAACTGCAAGAAAAGAAATTAATCTGTCCCCAAGCTCAGCCCCTCTGTTATGGACAGGATCTCCTCCAGAGATAAAACCTCAGTACACACTAGAAGAAGCACAGCAGCCTCTATCTAAGCAAGGCACTCTTTTACCCTCAGGGTAGATTCAAATGGAAAGTCACACACTTGACCTACCTGCAGCCTCCCAGTGGAAATCTTACACACTTTACATCACTCTTTCCGTCTGGGAGAGGAAAACACTCTTCAGTTAACTTGAGGGATATTTGAGGGAAAAGACATACCAAAGACAATCCATCAAGTAGTTAAATCCTGTGAGACAGGCCAAAACGCAATCCACTTAACTCAGCTCTAGTTTGGAGTTACATCCCCGACTCTTTGGTAACGTTTTGTCTTCAGACAAAGTCTGACTAACTTGCCAGGGATGTGTTCAGACTTGCCAACCGCTTGCCTCAGCCCCATAGGCAGCTGGGATTATGGGCATGTGCCACTGGACCCAGCTCATTCATCTTTTGTATAAGAACCATTTGAGATGTGTGAGTGGCTATCTGACTGGGATTTCAAGTTGATAATCAATGATACTGAGCATTTTTTCATGTACCTATCGCCATTTGTTATATCTTCTTTTAAACAATGTCTAATCAAGTGATTGATTTCCCATTTTCTTTTAAAGAGAGAGAGGGACAGTGAGAGAGAGAGAAAGAGAGAATCTATTCCTTTTGATCTTCATCTGGAAATCATTGCTCCAACACGTAGCTGTGCATCTGTTGCTGGTGTTCAAACCGGGGTCCTCACGCATGCCAGGCAAGCGCTGTAACTGCTGAGCCACTGCTCCAACCCCTTTGCCCATTTTTTAATCAGGTTGCTTTCTTTCTATTGAGTTGCTTGAGTTTCTCATATGCTTTGGATGTTAGCCCGTTTTCAGATGTAAGGTTATAAATTTTTTCCACTTCTCCACAACTTATCTCTTTGCTTTGCTCATTTTTTCTTTGGCTGTGCAAAACAACTTTTTAGTTTGGGGCAACCTCAGTCCAGTTTTGCTTTTATTGTCCATACTTTTGGGATGTTATCAAGTTTTCCTTGTATGATCCAATGATCTGGAGATTCTCCATGTCTCTTCCAGTAGTTTTATAGCTTTGGGTCTTATGTTAAATCCTCAATCCATTTTGGGTTAATTTTCTTTTTTACAAATAGTGTGAGGAAAAGGTTGGTTTAATTCTTCTACACATGCCTACCCAGGTTCCCACCATCATTTGCTGTGGAAACTATCCTTTTCCCTTCGTGTGTTCTTGGCATGTTGTTGAACCTCAGTTTGAAAGATCACTGTTGAAACCGGCATCCTCACATGGCTTTCTCTCTGATACATCTGGGTCCAAATTTCCCCCTATGTGGAGAGCAGCCATACTGCATTAGGTCCCATTCTAGTTACCTAATTTTAACTTAATTACTTGTTCAAAAGCCCCATCTCCCTGTTGTCATATTCTGAGACACCAAGGGTAGTAGGGCTTCAGCATGTGATTTTGGGGGGAGGGTGATGGGAAAAGAGTGACGCATAGGTTAAACACAAACAAAGAAATCTCTTCTTGACATTCGTGAAAAGTGAATGAGGGAGGGGGAAACATAGCTTTGAGGTCCAGGGAAAGAGGATACTCAAAAAAGCCGAGTCCAATCTTCGCATAGAGTTCTATTGTAGGAGTGTGTGACAATTGCAAAAGAGGCAGATGAAAGTTTGTGAAGAAGCAGAGCTTTCATATTTTGGAAGAATGGTTGGACAAAAATGGGAATCCAGGGCCTCCAGGAAGGTTGGCATGATACACTCCATCATATTTTGGTTTACAGTCCAGAACAGCTATACCCTAGGAGTTAGGGAAATCCAAACTCTCCCAGCTCTGTAAGAAACTACAGCCCAGCTTCAAATCATCTGAAACTCACAAATTGAATTAAAGTCATTCCAGTTTTAAATCCCAGAGAAGCCTGCTCAAAGCAGAAATAAGTCCTTTCTGGATGAAGGAAACATCCTTCTAGGCCTCAGATCATTCCTAAGCTTTTCATACTCCAGTTTAGCATTCAATGCAAAGTAACTGGGCGAACAGGAGAGAATGTCACACCTAGGTCAGCGAAGGACAGCAGTAGATAATAGCAACAACCCTATGAGTATCCGCATGAAGGAGTTCGGAGATAAAGATGCTAAACATCTGTGCATATGAGCTCTAAGAAAAGAAACTGTCCCTGTTCAAAAGGGACTGGGCTACATTTCTCCTGGAAGCACCACAGTTGGTTCTGCTCATTTGCCATTTTTGAGAGGCTTTGTGTATTGCTAGGCTCATCTCCAGAGCCAATGTCCAGTGGTCTGTGTCCTCCCCACGCTACCATCTCTCTGGCTCTTCTGCTGACACCCTCTTCCACTTTTAGGGACCCTGATAACTACATTGGGCCAAATAATCCAGGATACCCTCCCTATTGTATGGTCATCCTGTTATCAATCTCAGTTCTGTCTGCTACCTGTGCGTTACTCTTCTTGGGCTGCCATAACAGGCTACCACAGACTAGGCAACAAAAATTCATTTTCTCGTGCTTTTTCTCTCCAAAGTCAAGGTGGTAGCAAGTCTGGTTTCTTGGGAAGCTTCTCTTCCCAGGGATGCACATGTCCAAATTCTCCCTGTGTCCTCACATGGTGTATCTGTGCCCTCACACTGCTGCTGTCTTTTCTTCTTAGAATGACACCAGTCCTGTTGGATTAAGGCTCCGCACTCAGGACCACATATAACCCTATCTTTGACTCCCTACCTTAAAATACATGGGGACTGACGCCTTTGACCTATGAATTTGGAAGGGGAGAGATACAATTCAATCTATAATGCCATGTAACCAAACAGAGTCGCAGGTTGTATGGATAAGAATATGGAAAAATTTTAGGAGCTATCACATAGCTTCTAGCTGCCACATAAGCAGACCTGCAAACCCATATGCTTTATGATTTCCTTTATGCAACATTAAAAAAGTAAAAATTTACCATAATGTTTAAGACTTCTCCTTATCGTTGATATGACAGACTCTAAAGAAAACCACAGACATTATGACCTTACAAGTTAGGATAGGTGTTCGTTTACACGCGGAGGGGAAGGTACGTTTTACCCACAGAGCTATTAGGCCACAGGTCATTAGCAGCCAGGGGCTGAGCCAGTAAACCTTTTGCCCCTACATCAATCTTCATCTGTATTAATCTGCCCAAACAGGGTGCTTGGGTGGCGGAATTTCCCCTTACCCTCTTTCTCAGCTTTTAACATGCCTCCAATTTTGCGTAGATAGAGGATGCTTGTATAAGATCCTTGAAAGTTGGCAGAGCAGCGAGGGCTCCCATTGTTCTATCTCGCCTTGATAGAGCTTCGTTAAGGCCTTTGCTTCCACCTCCAGTATCTGCTCTATCCTCTCCCTTCCCCGTTTTTTTGAAGTACAGTCACTAACTGTAACTTATTTATTTCATGTTATATGTTTACTCATGTCCCCCTTTGTCACTTTCCAAGGCTTCAGTTACTCATGATCGACCACATTCAAAAAAATTAAATGTCCAGGCTCAGTGGCGCATGCCTGTGATCCCACCAGCTCAGGAGGCGGAGGCAGGAGGATCACAAGATCAAAACCAGCCTCAGCAATTTAGTGAGGCTCTTAGCAACTTAACGTGATTCTGTCAGGAAATAAAAGTTGAAAGGCGGCTGGGGATGTGGCTCAGGGGTTGAGCATTCCTCAGTTCAAACCCTGTTACCAGAAAAATTTAATTGAAGAAAGTTCAGAAAAAGACAATTCACAAATTTAACCATGCACTCTTCTGAAAAGTGTGACGAAATCTTTGTACCACCCTGCTCCATCTCACCAGGAACACGAATGATCTTGTCCAGCATATGCATGCTGTCCATATGTTATGACTTGAATGCTAGGTGTCCCTCATTCTGAGACAATGCAAGAAAGCTTAGAGGTGAAATAATTAGGTTATGAGAGCCTTGACCCAATCACTGAATTAATCCCCTGACAGGGATTAGCTGAGTGGAGACTGTAGACAGGAAGGGTATGGCTGGAGGAGGTGGGTCACTGGGGGTGTGTCTTTGGAGCACATATTTGGTGAGCTGATCTTAGTGTTTCTCTGTTTTCTGACCATCACGCCCTGAGCCACTTCTCTCTGCCACACTCTTCTGCCATGTTGTGCTGCCTCATCTTGGGACTCAAAGAATGGAGTTAGCCATCTGTGGACTGAGACTTCTGAAACCCTGAGCCCTCAGGTAAACTTTTCCTCCTCTAAAATTGTTGTTGTCATGTCTTTTGGTCAGAGTATTTAAAAAGCTGACGAAATACCATGGTATCCATCTGTTAGTCACTTTCTTGGTTAAGATGCTGACTGTAGTGATATTCGAGTGGTTGTCTTTTAATAAACTCTTGTTTCACTTAATAATCGTCCAAAAGCACAAGTGCAGTGATCCTGGGGCTGCAGTGAGCAGCTCAGCAGTTACAGCGCTTGCCTGGCGTGTGCAAGTTTGTGGGTCTGAACCCCAGCTCCACGTACACAACAAAGTGTCAGAGAAATGAAAGCCACATGAGAAACTAAATAAAATTGATTCCCTATCTCCTTCTCTCTCTCTCTCTCTCTCTCTCTAAAGGAATACAGATCCTGCCAATTCGTGCATATAATAAAGAACCTGTGCAACACTCCCTTTAAGTGAAAAGTTTAGAATACAATTTTTGAGAGAGGGACAGAAATAAAGATTACATGGATAGTGCAGGATGGTGTTAGAACTATTCCATTTTATTAGTAGTTATTTATGTCTTACTTCACCTGATGTATAAGTTAAACTTTAACATAGGTACGTGCATATAGGGTTTGGTAGCATCTGAGCATTCAAGCACGCACTTGGAGGCTGGGAACGGGTCCCCTGTGGATAAGGAAGGACTATTGAATATGCTGCATGCTTTTTCAAAAAGTTAATTTACTTTTGAAGAGAGAGAGAGTGAGAGAGAGAGAGAGAGAGAGAGGGAGAGAGAATTTTTTCATCTGCAGTTATTTTTTTTTCCTTCCTTTATGGGTGTATATTTTGCTGGGGATCAAAGCCAGGGACTTTGAGCATGCCAGGAAAGTGCTCAGCCACTGAGGCACCTCTTCAGCCCAAGGTAATTTGCTTTTTAACACATAATTAAAAGCATGAAAACTGAACATCTTCATGGAGTACTATGACCATTGTACAGTGTATTTCACTCATTGTATAGTGTTGAAATCAGGTTAAATATATCATTGTCCTCAGAAATGTATCATTTTCTCACACTGAAAAGTCTCAAAATCCTTTCTTCTAGTTTTGGAAACATAGGGTACATAACTGTTTTCTACCGACAGAGTACTGTGCAGTAGCACACCACAACTCCTTACTACTATTGAACTGTATCTCCATACCCATTGATCTACCTTTCCCCATCCCTCCCTCCCCGCTTCTCTCCCCAGCCACTGGGGGCCGCTGTTCAGCTCTCAACTTCTGTGAGATCAAGTTTTCAGATTCCACACATGAGTAAGACCATGTGGCGAGGCGTTCTGTGCTGGCTTTGTTCATTTAACACAGCAATCTCGAGTGTAGTGCAAGTTGTCTCACATGACAGGGTTTCCTCCTCTTTTGGCTGAGCAGCATTCCATTATGTAGATATTCCACATTTTCTGTATCCATTCATTAGGTTTTTTCCATTTCTGGGCCGTTGTGAATAGTGGGAAAGTGAATGTGGGTGGGCAGATATCTCTTTGGTATGATGATTTTACCTCTATTGGATATGAAACCAGAAGTAGTTTTGTTAGAAAGCACGATAGCTCCATTTTCTGAAGAACCTGCCCACAGTTTTCCACAATGGATGTACTGATTTCAACTCCCAATAAGAGTGTGCAAGGGATGCCTTCGCACCGCACACATCCTTTGTACAGCATTCATCATCTTTTGTATTCTCAAGAGCCGTCCTTCTTAATAAAAAGATTCCCACTCTGCTGGAATGAATCCTTCAACTCTCCGCTCTGCCCTGTCCTTATTTTCTTGTGAATTATCCCCAACCCCCGCACTCTCTTCCTTTTTCTCTCTTTTCTGCTGCAGTGAAACCCAGGACCTCTCTCATGCTAGGCAAGTGTTCTACTGCTCAGTTCCATCCCCAGCCATTCAGCTAGGGTTTGAAAGTGATTTCCCGGAATATCAAGGACAGAGAGGGGAGATGGAGGAGGAGGAGGGTAACTAAGGAAGAAGCAATATTAAATAAAGAAAATCCTCGGCCAGTCTCTGCACATGGGCTTTGTGTTGAGGTATTCCTTCAGTGCTGAACTCGGCCACTGAAAACTCCACTTTAGCCTTTGCTTCCCACATGCATTGAGCCTAGAGTTCACCAGAGGTGAAACGTGAGCAGCTTTTCAGGACTTTTCCCTGCATGCATCTTGGCCTGGACGAGCCTATGGTTTTCTGAGATTCCCCAGGAATGGTGGGAGGTTTGAATGCACATGCTTCCCTCTGTCTCCAGCTTTTCCTCCTCAATTTTCAGCCCTCTTGAATGCCTTAAACATAATCTTTTCCTGTAAGTGGCTGCAGATTGTTTGTCTTATAAAGTTTTCAAGGATTATTTGCGTGCTCTTCTGCCCTCGGTAAGTTCTGAGTAAATGTATCAGTCCTTCAGCTAGTCCCCTGGCAGGCCACAATGCACCAACACAATCCGTCAAGAAATGTCTACTCTGCTCTCTTGGGAACGAGAGACCGGAGTCTCACACCAAGAATGTGGTCTGCAGTATCCAGGACTGCCACTGAGCTAGGTAGGGGCACAGGGCAGGGATAAGTAAGAAGGCCACAAATATTTCCTACCATTTTAAACTTGCCCTTTTCCTGGTTCAGCATTTGCTTGGTTGCTGTCAACTTTGATCATTTTCCAGGTTTCTGACAATGAAGGTCTGGATCACCTTTCCTTGATTTGTGATGTTTCTCTGGAGGCCCTCTAGGAGGACAGCTACTTGTTTCACAGCGTTTGCTGATTTGCTCATGCCAGCAGAGTTTCTAAAGCTGAGAAATAAATTCAGTGCAGAAGACAAGTCTTTTCATAAATGGCATTGCAGTATCTGGGTATCCAGAGACAAAAAACAAGCAAAACAGAAACAGGGGGAAAGATTCAAGCCTGAATCTAAGCATTGCACCTTATACAAGCTTTAGCTCATATGGAACATGAGTCTATATTCAAAACATAAAACTACAGACATCATGAGAAGAAAATGTAAGAGAAAAATATCATTATGACCTGAGCTTAGGTGAAGGATTCTTAGAATGATCAACCCAAGTGCTGTTCTGTTGATACTATAAGAAAAAGCGTTGAACTGGATTTCTTCAAAATTAAAACCTGTTTCTGTCAGAAAGACTCTGCTAAGAGAATGGAAAGACAAACACAGTTAGTATCTTCCCCCATTAGATTATGTAATGCTATATTAGCAACATAGAGGAAGAAACTACTGACACGTGCAATAACAGGGGTGAATTGTGAATGCATTACTGCCTGGTGAGAGAGGTCAGGTTACATATTCCATACTTATGCTTGTATGTCGTTCTCCAAAAGGCAAAACTAGGGTGACAGAAAACAGGTCACTGGTTGTCAGAAGCTCAGGACAAGCGAGATGGTTCAGTGATAAAGGTCACAATCGGGGGAACTTTGTGATTCATGGTGGAACCGCTGCGATTCTTCATCGTGGTGGTCACTTCAAAACCTATGCATGGGTTAACAGTCTTGGTTGTAAATACCAAAGTGAGTTAACTTTATTGGATAGCAATTTACAACATACACCTTGGGAAAATTTTTTTAAAATGAAGCACACATAAGTGATGGGGAATCATAATGACAGGCAAAAATAGCACTAGCCTTCTCAAAAGTGATATTGGGATGCTGGAGATGTGGCAGAGCAGTAGAGCGCTTGCCTGGCATGCACAAAGACGTGGGTTGGATCCCCAGCACCTCATACACGACTAAGTAGAAGAAAAACAAAACTCCAATGAAAAAAATAAGATTGATTCTCTCTCTCTCTCTCTCTCTCTCTCTAATAAGTGACATGTAAAGGAGAAACTCTGGAGCTACTTACAACTAACAATGCTTGGTGAAAATTATTCTTCCGTTTAAATTATATGCTGTTAGATGAGGGCAGATGGTCCATCAGGAGGCTGATACTTATACACTGTTGTGATTAAGTTACAACTGAGATTCTTATCCCACCCTGCCTTCTCCCTCCCGGTCCCTGACAGGCGACAGACCTGAGCTCAGAAGTGTCTCGCTGCCTCCTCTCCTCCTTCCTGTCCATCCTTCTTGCCCCACAGCCAACTCTCACAACCACTCATGCATTGACCTCTACACTTCTGCAGAATGTAAAGTAAAAGCGAGTGGTCCCAGGAGTGGTTCAAGGAAAAGCAGGATGTTCAAGTATGAGAATGGCCTCAGTCACCTGAGGAAGGACAAAAAGGATGCCATCTTCAGTGCTATCTGGAAAATGGGTAATCACCAGCATGGAATGACCTCCTGATCGCTCCCGTTTTTTCACCTTAGTTACCTGGTGAGCATCCGAAGTCCTAGGGGAGGCTCTCACCATGTGGGAGAGACGATGACGGAATACATGGTATGGAGGGACAATCTCCACAGGGTTGGTGGTGCCCGCTGTTGTGTTGTAGCTCTAGGGAGATCTAATAAGAAATGAGTGGGTATTACCAAACTGTTTAGGGCTGTGAGGAAGATCCTGAAGGCTGCACAGGTGGCTCACAAAGAGGCCCTTCAATGCTACAGAAGATGAATGGACACAACTGTGGCACCTGGGGTCCAGATGATTTCACAGCAAGACATGCAGGATTCCAGGGATTTTTACGTTCTCTACCCACATACGCCTGTGTGTTATGCAGCTGGGAATGCTGCTTGGGATAACTTTGGATGCTGAAAGGAGGGGAGAGGACATGGGGATGGATGTCCCCAAGGACACTGGTTCAGCAGACCTGGACGTACTGCAGGCTGGGCCTTCCTTGCCTGACAAGACCTAGGACCAACTTCGTGTTGGTAGATGCTATTGTCCTCTCCCCGCGAAGTCACGGGCGCCTCCCTCAGGGGCTGCTCCCATTTCCATTCCTAGCACGTCCTGCCAACACACAGGCTGATGAGCAAGGGAAGAATTTTACATCCAGCAAGTTGCAAGGAAGTCTGAGCCTGAACCAGGAGGAGACAGGGAATAGCCTTGGGGTTAGGTTTTTTT
>PVKS010032845.1:0-22213 GCA_004027875.1 Aplodontia rufa | reverse complement strand
GCGGCACTTGCCCGGCATGCACAAGGACGTGAGTTCAAACCCCAGCACCCACGTACGCAGCTAAGTGTCAGAGCAGCGAAAGCCATGTGAAAAACTCAATAAAAATTGATAAGGTGTAATGTTATACAACATAATCCTTTTTTACAGATATTGTGGGAAGGGGAAGGGAGGGGATAAGGGTGTGTAATGGGGGGGCACTCCTGGGGGTAATTGTAATATCCAGAATCTATACACATTTTATAATATTTTGTTAAAAACTTGTATGGTTGTTCAAAAAAAATTTACAAGAAAAAAATTTGATTTTCTCTCTCTCCCTCTCTCTCTTAAAAAAAAAAAAAAGAAAGAAAGAAAAGCCTACATGAACCTCCCAGCTAGATGACCTTTCGGTCATATTTCATCTCAGTTTGTAAACAAACTGAAATTATTTGATTAGCATCTGTCTTCCCTAAGGCACCATCTTTTTAATTCATGCTCTATTGGTGAAAAAAGAAAGCTCAGTTCCTTTCACTGATATATGGAATTCTGAAAGAAGATCAGGCAGTGGAGAGATGTCAGGTATTTTATCATCCCTCGCCCTCCCCACTCCTGCCTTCAACTCCTCCTCTCTCATTTAATGTGGTTTTTATCAAGAATGATAACATTCAGCAATTCAGGTCCTCTTTCTAACAGCTTGTCACCCCTGCACCCTGAATCAGGGATACACAAGCCCATGTCCTAGTTAAAAAAAAAAAAAGCACCTCCAAAATCTTAGTGGTTTATAGCAACACTGGTTGATGAGACTTCCTAGTGCTTACCTCATCCTGGCACCCAGACACATGCAGCAGGAACCATCTGAAACAGTCCATGTCACAGGGCCAGAAGGAGAATGGGAGAAAAAGAACTATTGGTCTCTGAAGTTCTGCTTGGCTCTGCTATATATTACTTCCAATCCCATTTCATTAACCACAGGAAAACAAATAACCAAACCGGACTTGAATGGGGCTGGGAATTATAATCCTCCTTTAAGAAAAGGAAGTAGGTCTCAGTGAACAGTAATTCAATTCACCATAGTGTGCTATGGTGAATCAAATAGAGTAGCCAAGAAAGGTCTCTGAGTAGAGAGATCAAAGTGAAGCAGAGTGAGAAGTGTGGATGAGATGGATTGAACAAGTAGCCAGGAACATGGAGGACCCCAGGGGCTCTCGTAAGGACTTTTAGCTCTTACTCTAAGGGAGTTTGAAAGTCACCCTAGGATTTGGAGGGAGGAGGGACATGGAAAGCCTTGTGTTCTAAAAGAAAGAAAAGTTCTGTACGACATATGGATGCCAGAGTATGGGGGTGAAGATGAGAATGAGGGGGCCAAGGGAGAGTCAGTTCTGCTATCCAAGCATGAACAGACCATGGATTTGTATGGCAACAGAGAGGGGGGGCTGCTTTCAGAAGCTTCTCTGACATGAAAGCCAGTAGGATCTGCTAGGGGGAAATCCATGAGGAGCTAAAATTCAGACTCAAGCGTGGCTGACTCCCATCACATTACAGGATCCCCAGAGAAAGTCAAGGCAACCAGCCACTTCACAATCAAAGCAGTGATTCCGTTTACTTTGAATTAACTTTTTTTGGCAAATGAAGTACGGTTTGCCCTGTTTTCTATCTTCTAAGTATCCATGAAAATACAACAACACATAGTAAGCTACTTAAGATAATAAAGCTCACAGCAGCACCTCTGAAGATCCCTTCCCTAAAAGGTAAACCAGACTTATCACCAAACTTCTACAGCTAACTCCCACTTAGAGGAAAGCAAGGCAAAAATGAGCAGGTTAAATGGCATCGCCATAAGGGAATGGGAGAATCTAAAACATAGAATGTTGTCTAAGACAAGTGATACAATATTTCTAATAAATTTAAAAAGAGAGGGTGAGGACCACTTGAGATTAAAAGAACCTTAAGAGACACAGCAACCCAAAGTAACACGTGAACCTTATATTCTGAGGATGCAGGTAAAATCAGTTAAAGGACAGTTTTGAGGAAATTTGAGGAGCTTTGATTGAAGGCATCTTATTAGATGATACCAAAGAATTGCTGTTAATTTTATCAAGGATGATTATGACATTTTGGTTGTAGTATAGTACTTGTATGTTCTTTAAAGCTTTATATGGGAGTACATAATTTCTAGAATTAACCCTAAAATACTTGGGTAAAGTAAATGAAAGGATAAAGGAAATAAAATTGGAAAAACATGAATGATTTTTCAGTCTGGAAGATGAGTTCATATTGACTCATATTATCTCCTTTCTACTTTGTAAGTTTTAATTTTTTTCCAAAGACAAAAATTTAAAACGGTAACTGAAAAAGAGAGACTAGTTACAAAGATCAAGACAGATATATGTGTATGTGCATATATATATATATATATATATATATATATAGCTTTTCACTAGAAACTTTAAATGTTAGATGTTTAAATCTAGAATAATAATACACCTCATAAACTTATGAATCAAATAAGAAACAAAAAAGACATGCATATGGGCTGCAGCGGTTGCTCAATGGTTACAGCGCTTGTCCGGAATGCGCAAGTACACGGGTTCAAACCCCAGCACCTACATACACAACTAAGTGTCTGAGCAACGAAAGCCATGTGAAAAACAATAAAAATTGATTCTCTCTCTCTCACTGTCCTCTCTCTTTATAAAAAAAAAATGACATGCATATATTGGGCTTATTTAGCAAACCACAAAAGACTCTAGAAAAGAGTAGTACATATAATCTAAAAGGGGAGAAAATATTTAGAAACTGTAGTCAAAACAAAAGCTATGTAAGGAACTCACAGTTCAACTAAGGACATTACCAAATATGTCATATTTTGGTCATTCAATGCACTTAAAAGATGGGGGTTGATTTTTTTTTTTTTTTTGCCTTTGATGCTGAAAACATTTTCCCTGAAGAGACTTGAATTTAATTTATAGGTTCAATAACAGTTTTTAGTTTTTGAAGTGAATAATGTTTATGTAATTAAAATATTGAATACATTTTACATTTTTTATTTTTAAAGCCATTAGCCAAAGTATGAAAGGTTTATAGTTTTAGAAAAGAGTGAAAATACATTTGTTATTGAAATTGTAAACAGTATACCAGATGGAAATGGAAAAATTATGAGGGACAATGCAGAAATGAGCCAAGAGTGCTAATTTCACCTTAAATAGTGTGGAGGAAAATGTATTGCCCAAAATTATGGATCAAGCAAAGAAGTTTAAGTTTAATATTTATGATTAAAAATGCAGCACATAGGGCCTGGAGCAGTGGCTCAGCGTTAGAGCACAGGCACAAAGACTTGGGTTCGAACCCCAGCACCACATGCATGAACAATTGTCAGAGAAAGAAAAACCAGATGAAAAGATAAATAAAACTGATTTTCTCTTTCTCTTTTTCACTCTCTGTCTCTCTCAAAAAAAAGGAAGAAAAAATAAAAAGAAAAAAATGCAGCATATATATCCATTTGGAAAGGAAGAGAACAAAATGAAGGAAAAAAATAAGTGATACTTAGTCTAAATTCATTTTCTTTTATAAGAACAGGGAAGTCAACAGATCATATTTAAATCTGATAAATCAATAAATGTCATATACATATCATGTAGTGTTAAAGAGGTAACTTCAAAAATCTGAAAGGGAAACAAGGTATGAGAATAGGCACTGGGGATTGTGACAAAAGACTTTTAATTTTGATTTTCATCTTCCCACACTGCTTCAATTTTTATTACCATGAACATATTTTACTTTGATAGCTATAGGTTTTTTAAAACCCACATTCAATCATTGAATAAAAATTTCCTTGTATGAAATAAATTTTAAAAGATGGAAATCACAAAATTGAAAGACTCTCCAAATGAAAAAAAGTTTAACACTCCATGTTCAAGAAGTAAAGATAAGATAATCTATTCAAATAATGATAAATTTTTAAAAAATGCTAAAAATAAGACAGCTAGACAGGACCTCGATCAGAACTGATGAGAAAGTAAACAGTGTAAGTATTCCGAAAAACAGAATGACATTTATAACGAAAGAGACAAAACCAGTTTTCTTCTCATTTGTGAATCTTGTGGTAATTACACTCAAAGAAAGTAAAACAGAAAATAATAAAAACTAATATGAAGTGTTTCATTTGCTGAAAATTTTCAGTGAAGGTATATAAGTTTTAATAAACTATATTTTTAATAACCATAAAAACATCCAATAATACCAATGGAAATGTGTCTAGACACGGAATCTTAGATTTAACATAATAAAAAATGAAGGCTCGGTGACATATTATGGGAAAAATTCAATACACATAACCATGAAATAAAAGCATTTCACTTCTTAATGCAAATAGAATTAGAACATAAACAGCAATAACATCACCTGAATTATAATAAAACCTATATAGCCAAAAGAAATGTGGGGGGCTTCTGAAATTTAGGAGTACTGCTGTTTATAGTTGTTTTTTTTTTAATGGAGTGTTGTGTAACAGCTTTTCTAATTTTCCAATAAAAACTAATTTACAAAACCTTTTCCAAAGAACATTTTAAGCTGATGGCTCTGAAATATATAATAGCGTTGAGAACTCCTTTGAAGCTATGATCAATCCAACGTGCTTGAATGTATTCATTAAATGAGTTATTGAAGGAGCTATTGACTATTTTTTATGTTCTAGACACCAGCAGCGTACAGGAGAGAAAAGACAAATACAGCTTTCTACAATGTTTCTGGTAATCTCTCCAAGAGGTAAATTAGGTTGAAAAACTAGATTGAGTGTAATTTTTTCAAATGTAACAAAAATGATTTTATGAAAATCATCTATTAGAAACTGAAAATTAAGGTACAAAACACAAATATAAATCTCCAAGTATAAATATGCCAAAGTATATTAAAATGCAAATGAAAACTTCCACTACAAAAGAGAAAAGTGTTAAAGAGGGAAGAAAAGAGAAAGATTTCTGCTGTCAAATGAATCTCAACAGTTCCACCTCTAAGCCAGTGTAGCCTAGAAACTAGCCTTACTCTGTCTCTGTCTGGCAGTTCAATGTCCTTCTCCTTTTGCTCATAACAGCCCCTGCCTTTGAAGTACCCTGAATCTTTGCCTAATCAGTGCATTTTTTTAAAGAGTGAGTGAAAGAGAGAATAAATTTTTATTTATTTTTTCATCTGGTTTTTGTTTTTCCTACACTTAGTTGTGTATGTAACACTGGGTTCGAACCCAGGTCCTCACACACACATGCCAGGCAAGCATTGTAACCATTGAGCCACCACTCCAGCCCCTCATCAGTGCATTTTTCCCTTAGAATTCTTTCTCTCTCCAGTTGTAACGTTGCCCAAGGTCTAAAACAATCTCTGTGCTACGGCACCCAAATAAAACTCATTCATTCTTTTGATTATTCACTCATTCATTCATTCAACAGATGCTTCCATCATTTGGCACTGTGCTGGTTCATACGGGTAACAACAGGACCTCTGCTCCCATAGAGGTAACAAATAAGAGTTAACAGTTTGATATAGAAAATATAAACTTCCTTCACAGCAGTCTTCCAAATATCAAATTTCAATGACACTGCCTTCAGCTTATTGATAAGAGATGATGGATTTCTGAGGAATACGGGGCCCTAATTATTCAGGCAGCCCACTGACTCCAAAGTCAACAACACAAATCAAATTGTCCTCAGGTTGTTGACGATAAAAATAACAGCCATGCTGCTCTTACCTTCAATCAACCAAAATACACCCAGCAAAGTTCCCAAACAATAGACAAAGGAAGTCCCAAGACAGACACTGACATCCACTCAAGGAGGAAAAATTACTTGAATACCATAAGTAACATTTAGTCATAAGAAATATCTTGGCTTTACAGGTTAATTAAATCAGGAATAGAATTTTTTTTCAAAACAACATAAACATAACTGAGACAAATTACAAATTCAGAGAATGTTAAAGATAAAGAAACTGACTTCAAACCAGAAAAAGCCAAACTACCTTACTGTAGACCATAATTTGAGATAAAACTGGGTCACAATTAGAAGCAGGGCCACCCAGTACCCAGCATCCCCTGTATAGTTGGGTTTTAAGGAGGGGCTTCCCCATGTTAACATTTTTCCTCTAGAAGAGTCTGATCTTATTTAAAGACAAGAGAATGAATTCAAAGTTTTTGCTTATATTCTTCTACTTGTCAAAAATAAATTTCTTGGGACTATAGGTATAGCTCAGTGGAAGCATTTACTTAGCATATGGAAAGCCCTGGATCTGATCCCAGCACCACTGTAATAAACAAATAAATAACTCATGTATGAGTTATCACTTTATTTACCTTCATGCATAAAGGGAAAATAGGCAAATCTTTTGTGTCTTATAAAGAAAAATTCAATAATATATTTTCCAGGTAATATTGGTAAATTAGATACTTATCTATGAGAATCAATTATAGTGAGGGGCTTTTAGGAACTGAAGTCTACAATTCATTACAATTTAATGCCCCAATGTCTCAGAGTTTCTTCGCAGAAAACTTTCAAGCACATTTACACTTACATTCCTGTAAATGTCTTCATTTTCCAACCTTACCCAAGATACTTCTTAACACCTGGCCCTTTGCACTTGAATTTGTAGTTTCTGTCTTTAGTGGAACTACTTTTTGTGAGGGTCTACAGTGCCAAGGCTTTCAGGCAAGAAAATTTCTTAGGACCAACCCAAAGAGTACAAGGACAAAGAAATTAAAAACCTTTATTTTAAAAAAATAGACACTACTTGTATTTTTTCAAATGAACTAGAATGGTCATAATTTTCTACTTCAACAGTTATCTGGGATATACTCATATCTTTTTGAGAGATAACACGTGTGAGGCAGAAGAGAAGCAAAGGACTTTGGTACATTTTAGCATATATGCTGACCTCCACTACCACTAATTCATTCACTCATACAACAAGCTGTATGCCAGGTACCATTTTAAAAGCTTGGGATACATCAATGAACAAAACAAAACTCCTCCTCATTGGGAGCAAGAGATAAAATAAAATAAACAATAAACCTGAAAAAGTGCTTAAGTAAATCCTGTGTGAGAAGATGACATGTGTCATCACAAACGGAAGAATCAAGCAGGGTAAGTGGCATTAGAAGTGGAGGCAGTCAGAGCAGTTGGTAGTAGTAAGGAGAATGGCCAGAACAAGCTTATTGAGAAAGTTAGGTGCTGGCAGAGACTCCAAGGAAGAGCAGCCATGTCAAGATATCTGGCACAGAAAGACAAATGCCTCATGTTCTATGTGTTAGGAGCTCAAAACGTAGATCATGTGTAAGTTGAGAATGGAGGCCACTAGAGGAAGGGGAGAAGGAAGTGGAAATACAGAATTCCTAGGAGAAATCCATTCTAATGGGAGGGAGTAGTTGTAGATTGTGGTCTGCCACGCATTTCTGTACATTTCAAAACAACTGAAGAAGAAGAATTTGAAGGTTCAACACATAGATATGACATATGGAAATGGTAACTACCCTGATTTCATCATTATACATTGAATACATGTGTCAAATTATCATAGTGTATCCCATCAATAAATACAAATATTTTATGTAATTTAAAATATTTTTAAAAAATAAGATGGCTTAGGAAAAAGCATTCCAGGCAGAGCTTGTTAGTGGGAAGGTAGAGGGAAAGTCTGAAGGATAGTAGGTGGTCAGTGTGTCTCAGGGAGTAAGAAGTAGAAGACTAGGAAGAGTTGAGACTGAGAGCTACAGGGGTGATACCATTTTGGATCTTATGACATTGGATTTTGCTCCAAGAGACATGAGGGTTTTGTAATGGAGTTGCTAAAATGCAACTCAGCAGCACAGTGATCCTGTATTTACTGTGCTTCTGAGTTGGGAATAGTCTGCAGGAGAATGAGGGAAGTAGATGAGAGAGTACTCGGGAAGCCATCCTAGCAGCCCATGTGAGAAATCATGATAACTCAGGGGAGGGTGCTTACCGCGGACTGGGAAGAACCACTTGCATCTGAATATAATTAGAAGATTTTCTGATACATTGAATGTGGGATGTGAGAGAAAATAAGTCCAATATAACTTCAAGGTCATATTGCAACTGAAAGAATCAAATAGCCATCAATTGAGCTAGGGAAGGTTACAGATGGAGTAGGCAGAAAGATGAGTTTCATAAAAACCAAGTTCATTTGCACACAGGCTAAGTGCAAGATATCTACCAGACCTCTGAGTAGAAAAGCTGAGAAGTTATGAGACAGACAAGTCTAGAGTTAAGGAAAGGGTTCTGGGATAAGGATACAAATTTAAGAGATATAGATCATATATAAACTTTAAAGTCAAGGTTCTAAATAAAATCACCAAAACAGTTCATAAAACAGAGAAGAAGACCAAATCTTGAACCCTAGAGTTCTCCAACATCAAGAGGCTGGAAGCAGAGAAAAAGGCAGCAAAAGAGACTGAGAGGGAGCAGCCAGTGGGCTCAGAGTCAAGCCAAGACTGGCCAAGTGAATGAGGTCCTTGGAGGAGAAGGAGGGAGAGAATGCCTCCAGTGGGAGGTGACCTCAGACTCCTGGCAGAATCACAAGGTGGAGGTCCCTAGTGGCACTAATGAGGGCACTTTGGGTGCAGTTTGTGGAAATTAAAATCCAATTGGAATGGGAGGAGAGATGTTGGAAAGAATGAATTTTGCTAGATAAGAGAGTAAAGAAATACATCACCTGATAGAGGAAGTAACATCAAGAGCTTTTGTTTTGTATGAAATAAATGCCATTTAATATTGGTGGCAATTATCTAGTAAAGAAGGGGGAATAAGATATAGAGGCTAAGTAATTGCTAGGTCAATATCCTTCAAAGAGATGAGATTTTTGAAGTGGAACAACTAACTTTAGACAGAAGCACAGATGCTTTATATAGCAACAGGCAAGGAAGCAGAGGTGTGGATGCAGGTGTTGGTAGGGAGGTAAATGAGATGTGGGCTTCTAGAAATTCCATTCTAATTTCCACTGTCTTCTCAGAAAGATGAGTTTTTCACCTGAGAATGAGAACATAGAACCAAACCAGAAAGAAGGTGGGACAGAGTGAGCAGGAGAGGAAGGGCAGCAGGGACACAGTGTGTGATGGCCAAGCCACATCATGACCATGACTCTACAGTGGAACAAGACAGCATGATTGTGTGTCCCGCTAGAGGTATTCAATCACAGGGGTACAGGCTTGGAAAGGCAGAGGGATTCAATTTATCCAGGGCTGTGGTTTTGCCAACATCAATTAAGAAGCCAAGAGGAGGAAGGGAGTTTACGGTGAATACAGAGTGATGTTGACGATGAACTGTGACGTAGAAATCTGAGAGCTAGAACAGATAGAAAGCCGCGCACATCATCTGTCCTCCTATTTTTGTCTTCCCTTAGGCTGTAAAGGACAAGATCATATTTTCTGCACGTTCTTTAACTCTCTATAGCAACTAGACCTGTATCCATGATGACTACTCAATTAATACATATCGAGTATCTAGTCACTTATGGGTGTGAACATGTAGCAGGTTCTCCAATCTTCAGTGATCCTTCCAGAGTTAAGCTCCACTGGATATGTCAGATGGTCTATAATTGTTATATTTGAAACACCATATGTCAAGTGCCAAAGCTCTATACATACTTAGCTTCAAATTTTCAGGTTTGGGTGATAATGTATTTGGTAGCACCTGTGCTTCAAAATCTGCCATCCAGAAGCTTCTATTTTCTCCTTCCCACACATTCATCACCTCCACCAGATGCTATCAATTTCCTGCTTCCTTGGAGCACGGTCTGGCCATCCTGGGACTGCATCCCATTTCACGGGGTCTTATATAAGAGCCCTGGTCCAGGAGCACTGAGCTGCCATCTGTCTACTCCTCTTCCTCATTTCTTAGAGATCACTTGATTCTAACTTCTGTTTTGGAAATATTTGAGGAATGAACTGATGCTCTATGCTCTTGCTGAATGCTTCATCTCTGACCTGCCCATGTCTCCTACCTTTACAGTGATTATTGCCCAAGTTGGGTTTATCTAACTGGGCACCACTTCTGGTACAGATAAGATATTATCCCACTTACATTCTACATCATAAAGTCAGACACCATGAATCTTATATGAAAGAGATGAAAATGAAAACATTGACATGTACATTCCAGGTCATTCAAAATTGATGTAATGATACAAGAACTAAAGTTATTCACATTCCTACTTCAATATATTTGAGAAAATCATATTTTAAGTGTATATCACTATAATTTAAGGCCTTTAAATTGATAACCTGAGGATAAGAATCTTGCAAATGATTCAAATGAATGTACTTTTATAGACACCCCATCAATCACTTAATTTGTATCTTTTTCAGGCATAGAATCAGTGTCTCAGCAAAGTTATTCACCTTATTGTCCTTTGACTTCTACTTTAAAAGCTGAAATACTTCCTATTATGAATAAAAAATTTGCACATTCAATGAATCCACATCCTAAAATATCACCAATACTTACATTTAACACAATGATTCTATTTTGGAGTATCCATAATTAATAATATTAACATATGTGCACAATTTTTTAATGCTAATAAACATACTGTGCTAGACTTTTAGGATACAGAAATAAAGGATGTAGACACTGCTTCTGCTCTCAGGGATTGACAGTTCAGAGGGAAAAGGCAAACAGATATATAAATACAATGGAGTCCGATTATCAAAGTATTTGTAGGCCAGAATTATGCAAAGATACCCTGCATCACTGCTTATTTTAAGCTTCTTTTGTAAATTTAATATTTTTAAATACCAAATAGAAGGTTGAAAACAATAATTTAGTCCAGAACCGGGAGTCCTGGCAATAAACTCACTGGTCACTTGTCTTATCTATGGGCATATAGATCCCTAGAATTAACCTAAGACTCGTCACAAACACCTTAATTCTTCTAGTCTGAGATCCAAGGATATTTCTTTACCATACTGGCCTAATTTTTCTACATTTTCTAATTACATTTTTCCAAGCATCTTCTCTTGTCAATGCCTGTTACTACATCCTTGCAAAAGTCACATTCATAGAAATAAAAAAAAATCAGCTTGTAACACACAAACTTTTACATTTAGAATAGTCTTTCCCACACAAGAATGTAGAAATTAACTAACACTACACAAATAATATAAATAGGGTCTATTTAGTACAGTGAGTGGGTAGCTGTCTACACATAAATTTGAAGTTTCATTGATTCTCCTCCTGCTCTATCATCAATCAATTTTGTCATTTCTTAAATTGGAAAGGAAGACATTTGGTTCTTTTACAGGGCAGAGACCTGCCACAGAACTGAGGCAGCCAAGGAGACCCCGTCTTCAAATCCCCATTCTTGTGATCACACCAGAAAAATTTCAGACATGTTGATCAGAAGAAAAGGCATGAGTTTATGAGAAGGGATAGGACAGAGTGGGTCCTCACAGAGAAGAGGGCAGTGTACCCTTCCTGCTGTCCAGTTTGGGAGTACCAGGGAAGTTTCCAGAAACCTGCCCAACTCCACCTTTTGACTTTCAGCTGACAGCATAGGAACTGAATGGATTGCCATGAAGACATGGTGTGGCACTCAAAGTCTTAAGAGATTTTTAAAGAAATGGAGTCCCCCTGATTTTGCCTCAATGTCTGGCACCCTTCATCAACTTATTACCCTTTGAATAGACATCAGCAAACATTCTTCCAGAAAACTTGATATTTTGGTTGCCAGAATGATTGGAGGTTGTGAGAGCTTTAGTGAGAAGGGAGGGTCCAGGCCACCTGGTAGGGTGTGACATGATTTTGAAGCAAGAATTTTTCTTTAGAGATGTCATTATGACTGGGGAGGTTTTAACATTCCAGGACCCCATCTGCTTATCTGTCAGATAAGGCTCCCTGTGGTTCAGTCCCTCTTCATTGTCCTAACTGTGTTCACCCATTCTTGCCTGACTAGCTACCTAACAGTTTCACAGTCTAAGAGAAAGTTTCTGGGTGGTTTACTCAGATTTTGCATTTCTACAACCAAAAGACTTGATAATAGCAATGTAGAGATGGAAAAGTTTATTTGGGGCTCACAGTTTTAGAGGGCTCAGTCCACAGATGGCTGACTCCATGGCTCTGACCCTCAGTGAAGGAGAACTTCATGGAGAAAGGGCATGGTGGAGGGAAGCAGCTCAGGATGTGGTAATCAGGATACAGAAAGAACTCCACTCATCAGGGGCAAAATATATACCCCAAAGGCGTATATACCTCCAGCATCCCCCTCCTCCAGCCACACCCCACCTGCCTACAGCCACCACCCAGTCAATCCTGTTAAGTGGATTAATGCACTAATCAGGTTAAAGTTCTCATAACCCAATCATTTCACCTCTAAACTCTCTTGCATTGTCTTGTGAGTTGGCTTTTGGGGGACTCATATCTAAACCATAACACTAGGGAAATACAAGAGCCTTTCACTTTCAGTTTTGATTCACAGTTCTATCTAGTGAACTGGTCCAAACATTTGAAAATTGTTTTTCTTTGCAATACTGGGAACTGAACCCAGGGGCACCCTGCTATATCACCAGTCTGTCTTCTTTTTTATTTTGAGAAAGGATCTCATTAATTACTAAGGCTGGTCTTAAATTTGCAATCCTCCTGCCTCAGCCTCCGGACTAAAGGGAATTACAGGTGCGCACCCCTCTACCCAATTCAAATTCGATTTTTGAAAGCATCTACTGAATGTCTCCTACACAGAAGACAGAAAGGCTACCTAGGAATCAACAAGGAAATCAGTTTGGTGTCCCAGGGTGCTCACCAGTCCCACTGAAGATGAATGTGAGGGCAACAAAAGCCACTCCCTCATTCCATCTGTGATTAGCATGGGGAGAACAATCTCATTGCTCCAGAACCAACTTCCTGTGATGAAAGCGGATTTTTCAAAAAAGTACCTGAATACTAGGATTTGTTAACTTTTCATGATAATACATACTTTTTCAGATTGATATTTTGTACTGAAAAAAGAAAGATCAAATTTTTCATGTAGATTGATTCCTTTGGGGGGAAGAAATTCAAAGGCCAGGTGAGTGGCTCCAGGAAAAGAGGAACTTGGGGAAACATTCTAAAAACACACTGAGTTTTAAATACTTGCAGCTTATTCAATCGCTAGTTTTAAAAATGAAATCTGGCATTTCGGTTCCAGCAGCCAGATTCCCAGTCTAGGCATGATGAAACCCCACACGAAGGTTAGACAATTAAGATCTCTGCAATCGCTTCTCCCACCTAACAGATTCCAGAGGGCGTTTAGTCACTGCAGAGGTGATTGGAGGAAAAAGGGTGTGCAAGAGTCTGCGCTGCTGACAAGTGCGTCTTCTAAGTCGCCCCGTCTCCCAGGAAGCCAGCGTCTAGCAATTAACCCTCCCAGCTGGCAGTGCCTATTCCACACTTCTAGGCAAGAGACTATCACAATCCTAATAGCTGCGACTTCTGCAGTCTTCCTGCTAATGACACTTTGTGTTTCCGCTCCCATTTGCTAAAAGGCTTTCCTCTAATTTAGTGACCTGAACAGGGATTTTAGGAAAAGTGGAAAACAGTCATTCAGAAGCTCATTAAAATATCTCAGTGCAAAACGAGAGTGCGGTGCTTGAGGAGAATGAAAGGAGAGGATGAATACAGATTTCAGAGTCATTGCAACTGCTCTTGGTTTGTCATTAGTCAATCACAGAGTGGAAGTGGGGGCAGGGCCACTATGGAGTTTAAAAACCTTAGGAGATGCTCAGATGAAATGGGAAAGTAACCTCTGTACCATCAGGACAATCTGTTCTAAAAGAAATAATCTTTAAAAAGAAATTCAGTTTGGTCTTTATGAATCCAAATGCTATTTTTATGAAGATTAAAATTGGCCTCTGTTTTTTGCTAGAAAGCCTTGGGACATAGACTTATAAATCCAATGTCCCTGGAAATGTGTCCACCTGGAATTTCAATGAAACCTGAAAGCAGGCCATTGAGATTTATTGCAGTAAGTCGCTTTTTCCAGTGAAGTTAAGGAGATTGAAGTTCAAGACATGGGTTTTCATATCAGATAAACCAGTGCTTGTTACTTGATAGTTATCTAATCAGAAGCGAAGAGCAGCTCTGATTCACCCATTCAATTCTGTCTTCAAACTTTTTATACAAACATTATTCTCAGTCTAAAATAAATACTATACACACATGTGTATACATAATTTTTAAACCATGAGGATTTCATAGATGGCATGTATAAAAAGACTATGTTCTTAAAAGATAGGTAATCTCTATTCATCTATATATATTGAAGCAGATAATCCATTTCTCAGTAGTTCAAAAATCAAAATGTAGTATAATTTTTTAAATCCCATTTACACTGTATAAAGAAAACAATTGAAATTGTCAATTGTTCATTTTTATAGCAAATGCAGTCAGTTTAATTTTTTTACAATATCAAAGTGATTTTGCCATTATCCAGGGGAAAATGATTTTATTTTTGTTCTTTTACCCAACCCACTTATGTAATGGCATAGTTGTCTCAATTTGTCATTTTTCTCAGTCAGTTCTTCTTACTCTGCCCAAACCACTCACCTGCCCGTCTTTAAATAGGATACTTCGTGCTGTTGGTTGTAGGTCCTTCATTTATTTAAATATTCATCCAACCAACCTTTATTGATTACCTTCAGCATCTCAAGAACAATGCTATTAATCCTGTGGGCTCTAAGGACACCTTCAGGATAACCAAGGATCCTAGAGCTTCTCTGACTCCACAGGGCCACCCCCTTTCCCTGGGCACCCCTGGACCTATCAGCTTCCCCATGAGTCATCCTCTCCTGTCTTTCCCAGGTGGCTTGCACACCGCACAGGCTTCAGACTCTTGAGCTAATCAGCTTTCCTGAAGTCTGAGGATATCCTAAGGGAATGATAACACAGAAAACCCTGCTTCTGGAGTCCAGGTAGTACCTTAGACCCAGAGCCCATTCCCAGGCCTCAGTCTACCCAAGCCCACATTTCCCATCATAGGAATCTAAAATAAATCTGTTAACTAGCATCTTGGAAACCCCTAAAATCAAGGAAGCAAACTATTTTACTTCATATTGATCATCCTTGTCCGGGTTCCTTCCCTTCAGGCCATGCTTAGGCCTCCCTTCACAAAACCTAAAGTTTTCCCAAACAGAATTCCTACTTCTGGGAGGAAGTCTAACACAATCAGAAACACTTGCAGACAACTTTTTTCTATAGTAATTATAGATTTTTCCCCCTTGTACTGTCTACATTTTTTAGATTATACTATGCTTTTGTCTAAGCAAGGAACTTTTCATCTTAAAAATAATAATAAAATTGTCAGAATTCAATGGTAGCTAGTGTAGACTTTAGAACGGGAGAGTGGCTAGATCTGTGTGAATCTGCATGAGGCGCCTTGCCCCAAAAAGTCTGCTTTTGAGACAACACACCATTCTCGTTTCTGGATCCCTTTGAATGGTCTCCTACTAATACTGTCCTTTCTTTCCCAAAGACCAACAGTGCAGACCCTGGACAGGTTATTCAACGTCATATTACTAGAAGTGCATAGATACAATTAGCACTAGACATTAAATAGGGCTCGTTCTATTTGAATTGAACTGCTTGATCTAAATTGAGAAATTGGTTCTTAAACAGAATTCTGTGGGAAAGAGGAAATATTGGCTACTATTTCTTTCCTAGAGAGCTGCTTAGCCCTAGTTAATAAGCAGAAGAGACTCATTTCAGGAGCAGTGGTTTTATTCATTGCCTGTAAATGCCCAAACACCTGATCAGAAAGCTAAAACAGAAATCATCCGGATCCGTGGGCACTCACCTTGACTGCACACCGTAGGACGACCGTCAGTTTTCACCTTCCACCCGGTACACTGAGGTTTCCCAAACACCACGCCCAATCTGAATTCACCCGAGATTGAAACTTAGCTGTCCTTATGGGGCCTGTTGCAGCCTGTTTTTTCGAGCTGGCAACAGACCAAGGAGCTAATATGAAAGTACTCAGGAGTCAGGATGTGCTCTTTGTACCAAATCAGCATCTCTGTCAGTTCTACTTCTATCATTTCTTGTTGAGTCTTCAATTATTAATATTTAATCTCTTTTAAAAGAAAGTTAATTTTTTCTAAATATGAAAAGTACACAAGATAATTACAAACCAAAGTCGAAGTAAAATATTTAAAAAGTAAATAAAAATCAGACATGATCCCACATCTCTATCCCTGTTAAAAGTTAGTATGTTTCCTCCCTATATTTATATATGCATGTGTGAATGTGTATAATAGACTAACATTTGTAACCCACTGACGTTGCAATTTAAACTTCCTTGACTACCACTCTTCTATCATTTTAAAGATTTGATATTGACCCAACTCATAACCAATCTGATGAGAAATTGCCCTATTGAGATTCACAGATGTCCTCAGAGTCTAAATCAAGCCTAGAATAAGTGGTCCTTGACATGGATGCCCACAGGCTGACAGCAGATGGCCCATCAGAAGCCTGGGAAGGAGACTCATCCCAAGATGTCAGACACGGAGGTGTGGTCCAGAAGCAGGGTGGCACCCTTCAGAGGAGAGACGCCCTTCTGACTATGGTACACATGGCTCAGATTTGGCTCTTAGTTCATTTCTCAACGCCTTGTGTTCTCTAGGAAGCAGGAAAGGCTACAGATTAAAATCAAATAAAGTGACATCTGCATCAATCGGTGAAAAGTCATTCTATTTTGGGACTTTTGTCAGAAATCTAACAGAAAGGGAAACAGCTGCTTGTTCATAGGCCAATGTGAGATAAGCCAGGGACAGGCCTTAGCAGTAGAGTCAGTGGGAGAAGCTTTTGTAGAAATAAGCCTACATTAATGAGTGGAAGTGAGAAACATGGAGTATGTGCACAGGAAGGAAAGGCTTGTGGCCAGAGAAAGCCCCATCCAAGGACTTGCTTACTTTTATTCCAGCTACATTGCTGCAGGCAGCTTCTTCATTGCAGGGACCAAAACACCTAACAAGAACTACTTAGAGGAGGAAAAGTTTATTTTGGCTCACGGCTTTAGAGGTTCAGTCTTTGGTCAGCTGACTCCAAAGCTCTGGGCCCAAGGTAAGGCAGAACATCGTGGCAGAAGGGTATGGCAGAGGAAAGCAGCTCAGGACAATGGCCACCACGAGGAAGAGGGAGAGCTCTGCTCATCAGGGACAAAACATAAACCCCAAAGCCATGCCCCCAGTGACCTACTTCATCCAGCCACACCCTACCTGCCTACACTTACCACCCACTCAATCCATGTCAGTGTACTGATCCGCTGATTAGGGTAAAGCTCTCGTAATCTGATCAGCTCACCTCTGAAAATTCTTGCATTGTCTCACACATGAACTTTTGGGGAA
This sequence comes from Aplodontia rufa, assembly GCA_004027875.1. NCBI lineage: Eukaryota > Metazoa > Chordata > Mammalia > Rodentia > Aplodontiidae > Aplodontia > Aplodontia rufa. The sequence goes on along the minus strand of PVKS010032845.1, from coordinate 4,866 downwards.
TACCTCATGTCTAATAAAGTTTATTTCTGCAACCCAATAAATAATTTCATTAGTCTTCAGTAGATAAAGAAATGGCTACATCATCCTCTACATAATCATTTTTGTACTGTCTTGAAGACCATGAATGGTCTTTAATCCCTATCTAATAAACTAATTTCATTTGCTTTTCTGAAGCCAACCCCAAAGCCATTTCCTCTGGAATGAATGTCAAGGCTCCTGGCTGCCATGCAGTCTGACCACAGAAAAGTGCTAGAGAAAATTTCGGGGGGAGGCTTCTTCTGTCCCACACCCCAGGGAATGTATTACTACACTCTGTAAAGTCAGAGAGAACAGAACAGAATGCATCTAAGATAACCCCATTTGTCAATTTCTCTTTTTAAAAGAAAATTACCACACACTTCAACTCTGTGCAAACAAAGAGACAAAGGAACTTGATCCTTTAGTTGTTTGAGTCATCTGCAAATTAAATGATTGCATGATGGCATGTAAGGAGGACGTATTAAATGACGAACTGCGTGAGCTGAACATCCATGTGATGACTGCATCCAGGGGTACTCTGGTCTCATCACAGGCAATTTTCGCTGAACTTCTCCAAAGATACATAATGTTGCTTCACTCTTCACCATTGAAAGAAATGCTTGATGCTGAATCAACCTTCCAAGATAGGATAATCAACATGGTGATGGTGACAATGACACATTCACACTATTCTCAACTTTTAAAATTAGCTCATTTAATCCTTACAGTAACCCTAGGAAGTAAGCACCATGTTATTTCCATACTGCAGATAAGGAAGGTAAGACAGGAAGAGATTTAGAATACCTTTTGTGGGTTCTATAGTCAGTTCTATGGCTGAATTTCAGACCCAGACAGCCAAAGTTAAGGTTAACATTGCCAACACCTAGATCAAAAGCAAAAAGTTAATCTGTAACACTGACATTGCCGATTTCTCAGAATTTTGGAATTGCTTCAACTGACTGAATTGTTTTTTTCATGTAAGTGACTGTCCTAATAAATCAAGTCACCACTTAAAAGGCAAAACACAAAAATTCTTTAAGTAGATCTTGCAAATGGATGCATTTTTCATTTCTTGATAACTGTAGTTCAGTTAGATAATAAACAGGGTTTGCATTTTATATAAAGCTCGATATTCATTGGAATGAGATTTGTGTTGTAAGAAATCCCATTTTCCAGATCAATTAATTAATTGAATTGATTAATATAATCAAGTCCTGGGGGCGAGGGTGTCCATTTTTTATTTCCTTATTTAAAATCTTGGTAAGTCAAGGCATCATTTTTCACCTTCTCTCTTCTTTTGCAGCTGTTGGGTCTTGAGGAAAGGGTTTCTGCTTTCAAGCAGCCACGCTGCACACAGCACCACATCATTCCACCCCACCCCCACGACCTCCACTTTTCCCGTCCTCCACTGGCCCTGGGATGAGGTGCCAAGTTTGGTGACCCGCAATTCCTCCATACTATCCAGGTTTAAATCCCAGGTAAAGCCAGAGATAGAATGGCTGGCTATTCCTCAAAAGCTCAGTGCTGCCCTTGCCTTTATGTTCTGCTCCCAGTTTGATGTCTGCTTTGGATTCTTACCAGTTGGGCTTTAAGAGTGGATTTAAGATTTCCAGTTTAGGCAGTTTTCATTAAGATATATACCCACAGAGAAGGCTTCTCAAGAAAGTGTCTACTCATTCCTTACATAAGCAACATAATGAATGCATGTCTTAAAAGAGAAGACCAAGCAGTTTGGAGCAAGGAGCAGTGTATATTTGCTAATGTGGACTTGACCCTTGAACATTAAGCCCATCACCAGCAAAGTGTTACATTCGTCTTCATGCTGGAAAGTCCTTCCTCTTTAAAGTCCTCCAAATTGCTCCTTGACAGTGTTTGATAGATGTTTATTAGCTCTGTGGACAAAAAAAAATACTCTTTATATAATGAAATCTTAGAGCATCTTTCAGTGAGATGATTCCCAGAACCTAGAAGTTCTTGAAGTTCTTCATGGCCTCCTATATTTTCCTCCCCTATCTGACCCTGCACGAAAACAAATCACTGATTCAGGTGACGATGAGGTACGTTATTATAAGATATGAACTTTGCTTTATTTTCCTTTCTTAAACATTTCTCCTTCCTTCTCTTTATTTTGACACTTTTATTTTGGAATATACAATGCAGAAAGAAATATTATAACGCTTTTGCACCTTAAAGAATAGAAAACAAATCTGGGTACCTTAGTTTTCTTCCTCTCCTAATGAAATTTTTTAGACATCTAGTGGACTATGTGGGAAATAAGGATGAAAATATTGTCAAAAATGAAAAATTGTATTAAATGCATATATATATATATATATATATATATATATATATATATATGTGTGTGTGTGTATGTATGTATATATCCATCGAACCACATGTCTTGCAGTAGTTTCAAGCAAAGGAAAAGTATACTCTGAGGCAAGACCACCCCATCTCTTCCCCTAGCCTAGCCTGAAACACTCCAACCCTGCTTCTGTTAAACAAGTTGTCTAATCTGGAGGACCTCCCTGGTGCATGCACATCAGCTGCACAGAGCCTCTAACCTGGACTTGAGTTGCATAAACATTAAGTTAACGTTCTAATATGTACATCCCGTCACACATCTTTCCTTGCATGCAGAAGTGCGCTCTGCTTTCGTCAGAAGACAGGACTGCCCACGCAGTTGGGCAATGTCTCTCCAACTGCCCAAATGTGCCAATAAAGGGTAGCATGAGTAGAAGCTACCATCTCTGTCACCCCAAAGCAACAGCCCATGAGTGTCCCTGTCATGTGAGCACTGAGGACCAATGGACACTAGCTCCCTCATGCAGAAGAGCAGGATCAAGGAATATAAGTGATTCCCAGTATTTGCAGACCGTTGGAGTTAAAAGAGCCCTGGAGATTAGCCAAACCTAGCATTCTACCAAGGAATGTTGCAAAACTAAACTCACCCACACAAGGTCAGAGAATTACTTAGTGTCAAGGCTGAAGTTAGAATCCGGTTTTTGTCCCAGATGCTTACAATGAGCATTGATTGGCAATGATAAAAATATTAATAATACTGGTTAATGTTTATTGACTCACTGTGTGCCACATTGTTTTCTAGAAACTTGTGGGCATTAATTCCTTTAATCCTTACAATAGAGACATAGACAGGTATTGCTTCTATTTTACAGATGAGGAAACTGAAACTTGGAGTAATTACAGAACAGCCAGGAAGATGGGGAGACAGCACTTGGTTCCAGGAAGTCTTATTTCAGACCTAGAACTTAAAGTGACTGATATTTTTTTGCCGCTCCATGGCAAAATGAAAAAAAAAAAAGAAAACCAATAAGGATAAGGACAGCACAGTGCATTTCCTTAAAGCTAGATTTTTTCCATTTAAAATACTATTCTTTATTGTATTTTATACTTCCTATTCTAGAATACTAAAAAAATCCATCTTATGAGAAAATATGAAAGCATATGGTAGTTGGTATTTTATGAATTTTATTGCTTAATAAAAATACATTTTGGAAGTCATTTCTGTAGGAGAAATTGCAGAGCTTGAAAAGCATGTCTTTAGCTTATTTGCACCCTGTAGGAATCTGGGAGGAAGCTCAGTGGCTCTCCTGTTTCCTACAGATGCATGAGAGTCCCTGATGAATGAGGAGTAAGGTTAAGAATGACTGACATTTTTTATGTATCTTGTTCAGTCAGCACTCTTTCAAATATGTTAATGAATTAAGTAAAAATTGAGTATATAGGTTAATAATACAACTGAAACATCTGGAGATCAGAAATTCTAATTATGTCTCTACATCTCCTGGTTTGCTCTCTGCCGCATACAGCCACACACTGCACAATGACACTTTGGTCAACCACTGACCACACCTACAACCAAAAGTGCTCTCATAAGATCATATCACCCTGTGACACCACAGCCACCTTAGTTAGTGTAAGTACACTCAATGATGTCACACCATGAAACAACTATCTGCCACCTTATTTCTCAGGAAGTCACAGTCGCTGGGTAACTTCATAACCATATTGCCTTAAATAGGAAGTTTCATGGGACAAAATGGCTGTCAACACATTCAGACCTTCTCTGTGCTCGAGTTTAGAGGAGGAAAAACGTTATCTCTCACTACTGGCTCCCACATCGAATTATTTTTGCTGCTCATCCCTGAAGGAGTCATTTCAGCTAGAGGGTAGATCGATGCTACTTGCCCACTTGCTACATTTCACCCTCCTGAAGCAGGTTATGATCCAGTGCAGCTCTTTCTCTGAGAGTAGGTGGAGGATGGCTCTCAAAAGGGAAATTGAGACCCTGTTGCCAAAAGAAGAAAGAATGGATGTTTGGCGGTGGAGCCAGCAAGTATCCATTGCTGCATAACATGTGTCCCCCTGTGGGCGGGGTGATACGCATCCCTTCTATCACTAACACTAAAGGAAAAATAAGTTGCCCTTGTGTATTTCAGCTAAGGCTTGATCCTGGGGCTCTCTAACCACCCTTCCCAGCCCACTTTTGCAGAACAGCAAAGCACTTGAAACCATAGATGACTATCCCTCTCCCACTCCACCACAAATTAAGAACTCTTTAAATATTTGTTCCCACCACAGTTGAAAGAGCTCAGATTAGAGACACTGAGTATGTCTCACCTCTGGCTTGAAGAGAAAATATAATCTAGAATTATTCTAGAGGATTGCTAATCCAATAAGAGAATAATGTAACTTCGATTTAGAATTCTCCAGTGTTAAGCACCTGCCATCCACACCTCTTTTTTAATTATTAAATAGAAATATATATATATATAAATATATATATATATATATATATATATATATATATATATATATATATATATT
>PVKS010032844.1:0-22215 GCA_004027875.1 Aplodontia rufa | reverse complement strand
CGGCCCTCCAAGCCAACGAGAGCAGGATCAACCTTCACAGCGACACCCCACTTTGTAACTTTCCTTCCTTCCACAACAGGAAGGAAAAGCACGTGAGACCTGTAAGGACCGACCTCCCCACCCACACCGCCCCCCGCCGGGTGGCAGCCACCAGGTAGAGAGGGGCCAAGTGAATCTCGAGGGTCCCGGTGGACACAGCCCCTAAGAAAAAGGCGCTGTGGAGTGGCCCCCCGGGTTTGGCGGAGCAACACTTCCCCACTGACCTTTCCTCTCTCTCCCATTCCCGACCCCGTCCCAGCCCCGGAGGCTGTGCAAATGGGCGGAATGTTAAAGAGGATGGAGAAGAAGTGCAGGAAAGGATCATCACTGTCCACAGGGTGCCAGCTTCTCCGCGCCCCTCCAAGTCAACGAGGGTAGGATCAACCACCACGGCGACCCCCCACTTATTAACGAGATGAGCACCCACCTCCCCTCGCGACGGGAAGGAAAAGCACTCGAGACCCACCAGGGACCGACATCCAAACCCACACTGCACCCACTGGGTGGCGGCCACCAGGAAGAGAGTGGCCAAGTGACTCTCGGAGGTCCCGGTGGACACACCCCCTGGGAAAAATGCGCTGTGGAGCGGCCCCCCGGGTTTGGCGGAGCAACCCTTCCCTACCGATCTTTTTCTCTCTCTCCCATTCCCGACCCCATCCCAGCCCCGCAGGCTGTTCACCCGGGCGGAATGTTAAAGAAGATGGAAAAGAAGTGTGGGAAAAAGTCGTCACCGACCACCGGCTGCTGGCTTCTCCAAGCCCCTCCAATCCAAGGAGAGCAGGATCAACTACCACGGCGACACTCCACATTGTAATGGGAATGAGCACCCTCCTGCCCCTCTGATGGGAAGGAAAGACACGCGAAACCCGCAAGGGACCTATCTCCCCCCAAAACCGCCAACTCTTGGGCGGCGCCAAAAGGAAGAGAGGGGAAAAGCGATGATGGGAGGTATCAGTGGACATGCCCACTGTGGACAGGGCGCCTGTGAGCGCATCCAGGCTTGGCGGAGTAACCCTTCCCCAATGACCTTTCCTCTCTCTCTCCCCTTCCCGACTCTTCCCAGCCCCGGAGGCTATGCCCCCGGGCAGAGTGAAAAGAGGATGGAGTAGAAGAGCGGGAAAGTGTCATCACAGCCCACCGGGTGCTGGTTTCTTCTAAGACCTCCAAACCAAGGAGGGCAGGATCAATCACCATGGTGAGTGCCCTTCATAACTGGAACAAGCACCCTCCTGCCACCGCGACGGGAATGAAAGTTGAGCGACCCGCCAGGGACCAATCTCCCCCCTCATCCGGTGCCCTGCTGGGCGGCGCCCAGCAGGAAGAAATCGAACAAATGACTTTCGGAGGTCAAGTTGGACAAGCCCCCTGGGAACAGGGTGCCAGGGAACGGCACCCCGTTCTTAGTGGAGCAACACTTCTCCACGGACTTTTCCTCTCTCTCTTCCCTTCCCGACCCTGTCCTGCCCTGGAGGTTGTGCCCCAGGCCTTATTGAAAATAGGAGGGAGTAGAAGTGCAGGAAATGGTCATCACTGCCAACCAGGTGCCGGCTTCTTCTCACCCCTCCAAACGAAAGAGGGAAGGATCAATCACCGCGGTGAACCCCCTTCATAACAGGAATGAGCACCCTCCTGGACTCACGACGGGAAGGAAAGACGTGCGAGACCTGCTAGGGACGAACCTCCCCCCTCATCCGGCGCCCCGCTGAGCGGCGCCCAGCAGGAAGAAATTGACCAATTGACTTTCGGAGGTCAAGTTGGACAAGCCCCCTGGGAACAGGGTGCCAGGGAGCAGCACCCCCGCCTTGGCGGAGCAACATTTCCGCTCTGACCTTTCCTGTCTCTACCCTTCCCAACCCGTGTGGTTACACAACGCCTTTTTCCCAGGTGGCGTATCCACCGGGACCTCCGAGAGTCACTTGGCCCCTCTCTTCCTGCTGGCCGCCACACAGCAGGGGGCGGTGTGGTTGGGGGGGTCGGTCCGTGGCCTGTCTCGTGTGCTTTTGCCTCTCATCGAGGGGGTAGGAGGGTGCTCATCCCATTAAAAAGTAAGGGGTTGCTATGGTGGTTGATCCTGCCCTCGTTGGCTTGGAGGGGCGGGGAGAAGCCAGCACCCTGTCGGCGGTGACAACCCTTTTCCGCACTTGTTCCCAATCCTCTGTTCCAATCCACCCTGGGACACAGCCTCCAGGGCTGGGACAGGGTTGGGAATGGTGGAGAGAGGAAAGGTCAGAGGGGAAGTGTTCCTCCGCCAAGGCAGGGGTGCCGCTCCCTGGCACACTGTTCCCAGGTGGCGTGTCCAACTTGACCTCTGAGAGTTACTTGGCCCCACTCTTCCTATTGGGCGACCTCGGCAGGAGGCTGGATGGGGGGCAGCTCGGTCCCTATCGGGTCTCGCACGCCTTTCATTCCAGTCGGGGTCCAGGAGGGTGCTCATTCCCGTTATGAAATGGGTTTACCGTGGTGATGGATCCAGCCCTCTTTTGTTTGGAGGGGTGTTAAAAAGCCTGGACCCGTTTGGGGGTGACGACCCTTTCCCGGACTTCTACTCCATCCTCATTTCACTGAGCCTGGGGGCAAAACCTCCAGGGCTAGGCAGGGTAGGGAAGGGGAGAGAGAAAAGAAAGGTCGGTGGGTTAGAGTTGCTCCGCCAAACCCGGTGGGCTGCTCCACATCGCCTTTTTCCCAGGGGGCATGTCAACCGGAACCTCTGAGAGTCACTTGGCCCCTCTCTTCCTGCTGTCCGCTGCCCGTCCAGGGGCGGGTTGGGCTTGGAGTTCGGTCCATGGCGAGTCTCCCACGCTTTTCCTTTCCGTCGCGGTGAGAGGAGGCTGATCGTTCCTGTTACGAAGTGGGGGGTCGCAGTGGTGGTTGATCCTGCACTCCTCGGCTTGGAGGGGCAGGGAGAAGCCAGCACCCGGTGGGCGGTGATGTCCCTTTCCCGCACTTCTTCTCCATCCTCTTTTCCACTCCTCCGGGGTACAGTCGGGAAGGTGAGAGAGAGTGTAAAGGTCTGTGGGGAAAGGTTACTCCGCCAAGCCCAGGATGTGCTCACAGGCGCCCTGTTCCCAGGGTTCGTGTACAACATGACCTCTGAGAATCACTTGTACCCTCTCTTCCTGCTGGGTGCCACCCAGTGTGGGGCCCGCTGGGGGGTGAGGTCAGTCCCTGGCTGGTCTCGTGGGCCTTCCCGTCGCGGGGGCAGAAGGGTGCTGGTTCCTATTACGAAGCTGGGGGTCGCCATGGTGTTTGATCCTCCCCTCCTTGGCTTGGAAGGGCATGAAGAAGCCAGCACCCTGTGGGTGGTGATGACACTTTCCCACACTTCTTCTCCATCCTCTTTTCCACTCCCCACTTGAGCACAGCCTCAAGGGCTGGGAGGTGTCCTGAAGGGGAGAGAGAGAGGAAAGTTTGGTGGGGAAGTGTTGCTCCGCCAAGCCCGGAGTGCCGCTCCCTGGCACCCTGTTCCCAGGGGGCTTGTCCAACTTCACCTCCAAGAGTCACTTGGCCCCTCTCTTCCTGCTGGGCGCCCCCGGGTATGTTGGCATTTTTGGGGGGGTGGTCGGGCCCTGGCGGGTCTTGCACCACTTTCCTTCCCAACGCAATGGCAGGATGGTGCTCGTTCCAGTTATGAAGGGGGTGTCACCATGGTGATTGATCCTGCCCTTGTTGGTTTGGAGGGGTGTGAAGAAAACAGCACCCGGTGGGCGGTGACTACTTATTCCCGCACTTCTACTCCATCCTCTTTTCACTCAGCCCTGGGGCACAGCCTCCGGGCCTGGGAAGGGGAGAGAGAGAGGAAAGGTCGGTGGGGTAGGGTTGCTCCACCAAGCCCTGGATGTGCTCAGCTGTGCCCTGTTCCAAGGGGGCTTTGGCACCTGGACCTCCGAACGTCGCATGACCCCTCTCTTCCTGCTCAACGCCCCCCCCGGCCGGGGATGGGTTGATGGGGGAAGTCGGTACCTAGCGGGTCTCTCACGCCTTTTCTTCCCTTTGCGGGGGCAGGAGGGTGTTTGTTCCCCTTAGGAAGAGGGGAATCACCATGGTTGTTGATCCTGCACCCCTGGTCTTGGAGGGCTGGGTAGAAGCCGGCAGCCGGTGGGAGGTGACGACCCTTTCCTGCACTTCTACTCCATCCTCTTTTCACTCCGCCCGGGGGCATGGCTCCCAGGGCTGAGACAGGGTTGGGAAGGGGAGAGAGAGAGAAAAGGTCTGTGGGGAAGCATTGCTCTGTCAAGACCGGGGTGCTGCTTGAAGGGGCACTGTCACAGGAGACGTGTCCACCGGGATCTCCGAGCATCGCTTTGCCCATCTCTTCCTGTTGGCGCCGCCCGACAGCGGGCGTTTCGGGGGGGGGAGATAGGTCCATGGCGGGTCTCCTGTGCCTTTCTTTCCCGTCGCGGAGGCAGGAGTGTGTTCTTCCCATTAAAAAGTTGGGGGTAGCCGTAGTGGTTGATCCTGCCCTCTTTGACTTGGAGGGGCGAGGAGAATCCGGCAGCCGGTGGGCGGTGACGACCCTTCAACGCACTTGTTCTCCATCCTCTTTTCCAATGCACTAAGGGCACAGACTCTGGGGCTGGGACATGGTCGAGAAGGGGAGAGAAAGAGGAAATTTCGGTGGGGAAGTGTTGCTCCACAAGCCCGTGGTGCCACTCCGTGGCGCCCTGTTCCTAGGGGGCGTGTCTAACGTGACCTCCGAGAGTCACTTGGCCCTTCTCTTCCTGCTGTCTGCCTCCCGGTGTGGGGCGGGTTGGGCTGGGATGTCGGTCCCTGACGAGTCTCCCACGTATTTCCTTCTCGTCACGGTGAGAGGAGGCTGCTCGTTACTGTTAAGAAGTGGGGGGTCACAGTGGTGGTTGATCCTGCACTCCTAGGCTTGGAGGGTGGGGAGAAGCCGGCACCCGGTGGGTGGTGACGACACTTTCCCGCACTTCTTCTCCATCCTCTTTTCCATTCTGCCTGTGGGCACAGCCTCCAGGGCTGGGAGGTGTCCTGAGGGGAGAGAGAGATGAAAGGTTGGTGGGGAAGTGTTGCTCTACCAAGCCCGGGGTGCCGCTACCTGGCACCCTGTTCCCAGGGGGCTTGTACAACTTCACCTCCGAGAGTCACTTGGCCCCTCTGTTTCTGCTGGGCACCGCCCGGCGGGTTTCCATTTTTGGGGCTGTGGTCGGTCCCTGGCAGGTCTTGTACCCCTTTCTTCCCGTCGTGGTGGCAGGATGGTGCTCGTTCCAGTTTTGAAGGGTGTGTTACCATGGTGATTGATCCTACCCTTTTGGTCTGGAGGGGTGTGAAGAAACCGGCACCCGGTGGGGGTGAGGACTTACTCCTGCACTTCTACTCCATCCTCTTTTCACTCAGCCCTGGGGCACAGCCTCCGGGGCTGGGAAGGGGAGAGAGAGAGGAAAGGTCGGTGGGGAAGGGTTGTTCCTCCAAGCTCCGATTGCGCTCAGCGGTGCCCTGTTCCCAGGGGGCTTGTCCAACAGGACCTCCGAGCCTCGATTTGCCCCACTCTTCCTGCCCGCCGCCAACAAGCAGGGGATTGGGTGGGAATGGAAGTTGTGCCCTGGCGGGTCTTGCATGACTTTCCTTCCCAACGTGGGGGGAGGAGGGTGCTCATTCCCGTTACAAAGTAGGGTGTCACCGTGTTGGTTGCTCCTGCCTTCTTCGGCTTTGAGGGGCAGGGTGACTCTGGCACCCTGTGGGTGGTGAGGACCCTTTCTCCCACTTCTCCATCCTGTTTTCCACTCCACCAGGGGTCACAGTCTCAGAGGCTGGGACGGGGTTGGGAATGGGAGAGAGAGAGGGAAGGACGGTGGGGAAAGGTTGCTTCGCCATGTTCGGGGGGCTGCTCTATGGCGCCTTGTTCCCAGGGGGCTTATGCACCTGGACCTGTGAATGTCTCTTAACCCCTCTCTTCCTGCTGAACGGCCCCCCGGCCGGGGACGGGTTGATGGGGGAGCTCGGTACCTAGCAGGTCTCTCACGCCTTTTCTTCCCTTTGCGGGGGCAGGAGGGTGTTCATTCGCTAAGGAAGAGGGGGATCACCATGGTTCTTGATCCTGCCCTCCTGGTCTTGGAGGGCTGGGTAGAAGCCGGCAGCCATTGGGAGGTGACGACCCTTTCCTGCACTTCTACTCCTTCCTCTTTTCACTCCGCCCGGGGGCATGGCTTCCAGGGCTGAGACAGGGTCGGGAAGGGGAGAGAGAGAGAAAAGGTCTGTGGGGAAGCATTGCTCCGCCAAGCCCGGGGTGCCGCTTGAAGGGGCCCTGTTCCCAGGGGTCGTGTCCACTGGGAGCTCCCAGCATCGCTTTTCCCGTCTCTTCCTGTTGGCGCCACCAGACAGGGGGCATTTTAAGGGGGAGAGATCGGTCCCTAGCGGGTCTCATGTGACTTTCTCTCCCTTCGCGGAGGCAGGAGGTTGTTCTTTCCCGTTACAAAGTGGGGAGTCGCCGTGGTGTTTGCTCCTACCCACTTTGGCTTGGAGGGGCGAGGAGAATCCAGCAGCCGGTGGGCGGTGACGACCCTTTCCCACACTTTTTCTCCATCCTCTTTTCCAATCCACTAAGGGCACAGCCTCCGGGGCTGGGACAGCGTCACAAGGGGAGAGAAAGAGGAAAGTTCGGTGGGGAAGTGTTGGACCACCAAGCCCGAGGTGCTGCTCCTTGAGCCCTGTTCCTAGGGGCGTGTCTAACGTGACCTCAGAGAGTCACTTGGCCCCTCTCTTACTGCTGTCCGCTGCCCGGCGTGGGTTAGTTTGGCCTGGGAGTTCGGTCCCTGGCGGGTCTCCCAAGCCTTTCCGTTCCCTCCCGGTGAGAGGAGGTTGGTCTTTCCTGTTACGAAGGGGAGGGTCTCAGTGGTGTTTGATCCTGCACTCCTGGCTTGAAGGAGCGAGGAGAATCCGGAAGCCGGTGGGCGGTGAAGACCCTTTCCCGCACTTGTTCTCCATCCTCTTTTCCAATCCACCTCGGGTACAACCTCCAGGGCTGGGATGGGATCGGGAAGGGGAGAGAGAGGTGAAAGGTCGGTGGGGAAGGATTTCTCCACCAAGGCCGGGGTGCCGCTCCTTGGCACCCTGTTCCCAGGGAGCGTGTCCAACTTGACCTTTGAGAGTTACTTGGCCCCACTCTTCCTGCAGGGCAACGCCGGCTGGTGGCAGGATGTGGGGGAAGTCGGTCCCTAGAGGGTCTCGCACGCCTTTCCTTCCCATCTCGGGTCCAGGAGGGTGCTCGTTCCCATTATGAAATGGGTTCACCCTGGTGATTATCCTGCCCTCTTTCGTTTGGAGGGGTGTGAAGAAGGCTGCACCCATTTGGGGGTGAGGACCCTTTCCTGCACTTCTACTCCATCCTCATTTCATTCAGCCCGGAGGCACAGCCTCCAGGGCTGGGAATGTTCGGGAACAGGAGAGAGATAGGAAAGGTCGGTGGGGAAGGGTTGCTCCAACAAACCCGGGGGGCCGCTCCTCAGGGCATATTTCCCAGGGGGGGTGTCCACCAGGACTTCCGAGAGTCAATTAGCCCCACTCTTCCTTCTGGCCTCTGCCCGACAGGGACCTTGTGCGGGGGGATGTCGGTTCTTGGCGGGTCTTGGGTGCTTTTCTTTCCCGTCGCTAGGGAAGGAAGGTGCTCATCCCGTTACAAAGTGGGGGGTCGCCGAGGTGGTTGATCCTGACCTCGTTTGCTTGGAGGGGCGGGGAGAAGCCGTCACCCTGTGGGCAGTGACGACCCTTTCCTGCACTTATTCTCCATCCTCTTTTCCGCTGGGCCTGAGTTCACAGCCTCCAGGGCTCCGAGGAGTCGGGAAGAGCAGAGAGAGAGGAAAGGTTGGTGGGGAGTTTTGCTCCGCCAGCCCGGGGTGCCGTTCCCTGGCACCCTGTTCCCAGGGGCCTGTCCAACACCACGTCGGAGATTCACTTGCCCCCTCTCTTCCTGCTGGCACCACCTGGCGGGGGCCAGCTGAGGGGGGAGTTCGGTTTCTGGCGGGTCTCGCACGCCTTTCCTTCCCATCGTGGTGGCAGGAGGGTGCTCGTTCCAGTTACGAAGGGGATCACGATGGTGATTGATTCTGCTCTCATTGGTTTGGAGGGGTGTGAAGAAACCGGCACCCTTTGGGGGGGTGACGACCCTTTCCTGCACTTCAATTCCATCCTATTTTGACTCAGCCTGGGGGCACAGCCTCCGGGGCTGGGAAGGGTCGGGAAAGAGAGAGAGAGAGAGGAAAAGTCGGTGGGAAAGGATCACTCCGCCATGTCCTGGAAGCACTCAGAGGCGCCCTGTTGCCAGGGGGCTTGTCCAACTTCACCTCTGAGAGTCATTTGCCCCTCTCTTCCTGCTAGGCGCCGCCCGGCGGGTTGCTAGGTTTGAGGCGGTGGTCGGTCCCTGGCGGGTGTTGCACCCCTTTCCTTCCCATCATGGTGGCAGGATGGTGCTCATTCAATGTATGAAGGGAGTGTCACCATGGTGATTGTTCCTGCCCTCGTTGGTTTGGAGGGGTGTGAAGAAACCGGCACCCGGTGGGGGGTGACAACATATTCCCGCACTTCTATTCCATCCTCTTTTCACTCAGCCCTGGGGCACATCCTCCGCTGCTGAGAATGGGAGAGACAGAGGAAAGGTCGGTGAGGAAGGGTTGCTCCACCAAGCCCTGGATGCTCTCAGCGGTGCCCTGTTTCCAGGGGGCATGTCCACCAAGACCTCCGAGCCTTGCTTTGCCCCTCCCTTCCTGCCAGCCGCCGACCGGCAGGGGATTGGGGGGGAAGGAAGATGGGGCCTGGCGGGTCTCGGGTGACTTTCCTTCCCCACGCAGTGGTAGGAGGGTGCTCATTCCCGTAACAAATTGGGGTTCAACGTGACCTCCGAGATCACTTGGCTCCTTTCTTCCTTTTGGGAGCATCCCGAGGTTGGCAGAGTGGGGGGAGTGGTCAGTCCCTGGCGGTTATCTCACTCTTTTACTTCCCATCTCGTGGGCAGGTGGGTGCTCATTCCTGTTACGAAGGTGGGTCACGGTGGTGATTGATCCTGCCCTCACTGGTTTGGAGGGGTGTGAATAAGTCGGCACCCGGTTGGGGGTGACGACCCTTTCCTGCACTTCTACTCCATCCTCTTTTCACTCAGCTCGGGGGTACAGCCTCCGGGGTGGGAGGGGTTGGGGACAGGAGAGAGAGAGGAAAGGTCGGTGGGGAAGTGTTGCTCCGCCAAGCCCTGGATGCGCTCACAGGCGCCCTGTCCACAGTGGACGTGTCCACCAGTATATCCAAGCATCACTTTGCCCCACTCTTCCTGTTGGCCTCGCCCAACAGGTGGCGGTTTGGGGGGGAGAACGGTCCCTGGCTGGGCTCGCGTGCCTTTCCTTCCCATCAGAGGGGCAGGAGGGTGCTCATTCCCCTTATAAAGTGGAGTGTCACCGTGGTAGTTGATCCTGCCCTCCTTGGATTGGAGGGCCTTGGAGAAGCCGGCAGCTGGTGGTCGGTGACGACTTTTTCCCTCACTTTTTCTCCATCTTCCTTAACATTCCTCCCGGGTCAACAGCCTGCGGGGTTGGGACGGGGTCGGGAATGGGAGAGAGAGAAAAAATCGGTGGGGAAGGGTTGCTCCGCCAAGCCCGGGGGGCCGCTGCACAGCACTTTTTCCCCAGAGGGCGTGTCCACCGGGACCTCCAAGAGTCACTTGGCCACTCTCTTCCTGGTGGCCGCCACCCGGGGGGTGCGGTGTGGGTTTGGATGTCGGTCCCTGGCGGGTCTCGAGTGCTTTTCCTTCCCGTCGCGGGGGGAGGTGCATGCTCATCCCGTTAATAAGTGGGGGGTCGCCGTGGTGGTTGATCCTGCCCTCGTTGACTTAGAGGGGCGGGGAGAAGCCGGCACCCTGTGGGAGGTTAAGACCCTTTCCCGCACTTCTTCTCCATTCTCTTTAACATTCTGCCAGGGTGCACAACCTCCGGGGCTGGGACGGGGTCGGGAATGGGAGAGAGAGAGGAAATGTCGGTGAAGAAGGGATGCTCCGCCAAGCCCTGGATGTGCTCAGAAGTGCCCTGTTCCCAGGATTCGTGTCCAAATTGACCTCTGAGAGTCACTTGTCCACTCTCTTCCTGCTGGGCAACGCCCAGTGGGTGCCAGCTGGGGGGTTATGTCCGTCCCTGGCTGGTCTCCCGGGCCTTCCAGTCGCGGGGGCAGAAGGGTGCTGGTCCCTGTTACAAAGCTGGGGGTTGCCATGGTGTTTGATCTTCCCCACCTCGGCTTGGAGGGGCATGGAGAAGCCGGCAACCTGTGGGTGGTGACGACCCATTCCCGCACTTCTTCTCCATCCTTTTAACATTCCGCCCCGGTGCACAGACTCTACGGCTGGGAAGGGGTCGGGAATGGGAGAGAGGATAGGTTGGTGGGGAATGGTTGCTCTGCCAAACCCGGGGGGCCGCTCCACAGAGCATTTTACCCAGGCGGCGTGTCAAGCGGAACCTCCGAGAGTCACTTGGCCCCTCTCTTCCTGTTGGCTGCCACCTGACGGGGGGCGGTGTGGGTTGGGAGGTCGGTCCGTGGCAGGCCTCGCGTGCTTTTCTTACCATCGCGGGGGGAGGAGGGTGCTCATCACGTTAAAAGTGGGGGGCCGCTGTGGTGGATGATCCTGCCTTAGTTGGCTTGGAGGGGCGGGGAGAAGCCGGCACCCTGTGGGCTATGCTGACCTTTCCTGCACTTCTTCTCCATCCTCTTTTCCACACCGCTCGAGGGCACAGCCGACAGGGTTCGGAGGAGTCAGGAAGGGGAGAGAGAGAAGAAAGGTCGGTGTAGAAGTGTTGCTCCACCAAGCCCGGGGTGCCGTTCCCTGTACCCTGTTCCCAGGGGGTTGTCCAACTTGACCTCCGAAAGTCACTTGGTCCATTTCTTCCTGCTAGGCGCCGCCCAGCGTGGCACTGGAAGAGGGGGGAGATTGGTCCCTTGCGGATCTCGCACCCCTTTCCTTCCCGTCGCATTGGCAGAATGGTGCTTGTTCCACTTATGAAGGGGGCTCACCATGGTGATTGATCCTGCAATCGTTGGTTTGGAGGGCTTTGAAGAAACCGGCACCAGGTGGGCGGTGATGACCCTTTCCTGCTCTTCTACTCCATCCACTTTTCACTCCGCCCGGGGGCACAGCCGGCAGGGCTGAGAGGAGTTGGGAAGGGGAGAGAGAGAGGAAAGGTCGGTGGAGAAGTGTTGCTCCGCCAAGCCCGGGGTGCTGCTCCGTGGCGCCCTGTTCCTAGGGAGCGTGTTTAACGTGACCTCCGAGAGTCACTTGGCCCCTCTCTTCCTGCTGTCCGCCGCCCGGCTTGGGGCGGATTGGGCTGGGAGGTCTGTCCCTGGCGATTCTCGCACTCCTCTCCTTTCTGTCATGGTGACAGGAGGCTGCTCGTTCCTGTTACGAAGTGGGGGGTCGCAGTGGTGGTTGATCCTGCACTCCTCGGCTTGGAGGTGCGTGGAGAAGCCGACAACTTGTTGGCGGTGACGACCCTTTCCCACACTTCCTCTCCATCCTCTTTAACTTTCCGCCCTGGTGCACAGCCTCCGGTGCTGAGACGGGGTTGGGAAGGTGAGAGAGAGAGTAAAGGTCTATGGGGAAGGGTTGCTCCGCCAAGTCCGGGATGCGCTCAGAGGCGCCCTGTTCCCAGGGTTCGTGTCCAACGTGACCTCTGAGAGTCACTTGGCCCCTCTCTTACTGCTGGGCGCCGCCCAGCGGGGGGCCCACTGGGGGATGAGGTCAATCCCTAGCCAGTCTCTCGGGCCTTCCCATCACTGGGGAAGAAGAGTGCTGGTTACTGTTACGAAGCTGGGGGTCGCCATGGTGTTTGATCCTCCCCTCCTCTGCTTGGAGGGGCTTGGAGAAGCCGGCACCCTGTGGGTGGTGAAGACCCTTTCCCGCACTTCTTCTCCATCCTCTTTTCCAATCCGCCCGTGGGCACATCCTCCAGGGCTCCGATGTGTCCTGAAGGGGAGAGAGAGAGGAAAGGTTGGTGGGGAAGCGTTGCTCCACCAAGCCCGGGGTGCCGCTCCCTGGCACCCTGTTCCCAGGGGGCTTGTCCAACTTCACCTCCAAGAGTCACTTGGCCCCTCTCTTCCTGTTGGGCGCCGCCCGGCGTGTTTCTGGTTTTGGGGTGTTGGTCGGTCCCTGGCGGGTCTTGCACGCCTTTCCTTCCTGTCTCGGTGCCAGGATGGTGCTCATTCCAGTTTTGAAGGGGGTGTCACCATGGTGATTGATCCGGCACTCATTGATTTGGAGGGGTGTGAAGAAACTGGCACCCGGTGGGGGGTGACGACTTACTCCCACACTTCTACTCCATCCTCTTTTCACTCAGTCCTGGGGCACAGCCTCAGGGGCTGGCAAGGGGAGAGAGAGAGGAAAGCTCGGTGGGGAAGTGTTGGTCCACCAAGCCATGGATGTGCTCAGAGGTGCCCTGTTCCCATGGGTCATGTTCACCAGGACCTCCGAGCCTCGCTTTGCCCCTCTCTCCTTGCCCGCCGACAACCGGCAGGGGATTGGGTGGGGATGAAAGTCGGGCCATGGTGGATCTCGCGTGACTTTCCTTCCCAACGCGGAGGGAGGAGGGTGCTCATTCCCGTTACAAAGTGAGGTGTCGCCGTGTTGGTTGCTCCTGCCCTCTTCGGCTTGAGGGGCGGGGTGAGGACGGCACCCTGTGGGTTTTGACAACACTTTCTCACACTTCTTCTCCATCCTCTTTTCCACTTCGCCCGGGGGCACAGTCTCAGAGGCTGGGACGGTTTCGGGAATGGGAGAGAGAGGAAAGGTCGGTGGGGAAGTGTTGCTTCACCAATCACGGGGGGCTGCACTGCGGTGCCTTGTTCCCAGGGGGCTTGTGCACATGGACCTCCGAACGTTTCTTGACCCCTCTCTTCCTGCTGAACGGCCCTCCGGTTGGTGACGTGTTAAAGGGGGAGTTCGGTACCTAGCGGGTCTCTCATGCCTTTTCTTCCCTTTGCGGGGGCAGGAGGGGGTTTGTTCCCCTTAGGAAAAGGGGGATCACCATGGTTATTGATCCTGCCTTCCTGGTCTTGGAGGGGTGGGTAGAAACCAGCAGCTGGTGGGAGGTGACAGACCTTGACTGCACTTCTATTCCATCCTCTTTTCACTCTGCCCGGGGGCATGGCTTCCAGGGCTGAAACGGGGTCAGGAAGGGGAGACAGAGGGAAAAGGTCTGTGGGGAAGCCTTGCTCTGCCAAGCCCGGGGTGCCGCTTGAAGGAGCCCTGTTCCCAGGGGATTTGTCCATTGGGACATTCCAGCATCCCTTTGCCTGTCTCTTTCTGTTGGCGCCGCCCGACAGGGGGCGTTTTGGGGGGGAGATCAGTCTCTGGCGGATCTCCTGTGACTTTCTTTCCTGTCGCGGAGACAGGAGTGTGTTCTTTTCCTTTACAAAGTGGGGGTTCGCAGTGGTGGTTGATCCTGCCCTCTTTGGCTTGGAGGGGCGAGGAGAATCCGGCAGCCAGTGGGTGGTGACGACCCTTTCCCGCACTTGTTCTCCATCCTCTTTTCCAATACACCCTGAGGTACTGCCTCTGGGGCTGGGACAGGGTGGGGAAGGGGAGAGAAAGAGGAAGTTCGGTGGGGAAGTTTTGATCCGCCACGCCCGGGGTGCCGCTCCGTGGCGCGCTGTTCCTAGGGGGCTTGTCAAACTTCACCTCCGAGATTCACTTGGCCCCTCTCTTCCTGCTGGGCGCCGCCCGGCGTGTTGCTGTGTTCGGGGATTTGGTCGGTCCCTGGCGGGTCTTGCACCCCTTTCCTTCCCATCGCGGTGGCAGAATGGTGCTCGTTCCAGTTATGAAGGGGGTGTCACCATGGTAATTAATCCTGCCCTCGTTGGTTTGGAGGGGTGTGAAGAAACCGACACACGGTGGGGGGTGACTACTTATTCCCGCACTTCTACTCCATCCTCTTTTCACTCAGTCCTGGGGCACAGCCTCCGGGGCTGAGACGTGGTCGGGAAGGGGAGACAAAGAGAAAAGGTCTGTTAGGAATCGTTGCTTCGCAAAGCCCGGGGTGCCCCTAGAAGGGGCTCTGTTCCCAGGGGAGGTGTCCACCGAGAACTCCCAGCATTGTTTTGCCCATATCTTACTATGGCGCCGCCCGACAGGGGGCGTTTTGGAGGGGAAGATCAGTCCCTGGCGGGTCTCCGGTGCCTTTTTTCCCGTCGCCTAGGCAGGAGTGTGTTCTTCCCCGTTACAAAGTGGGGGGTTACCGTGGTGGTTGAACATGCCTATTTTGGCTTGGAGGGTCGAGGAGAATCCGGAAGCCGGTGGGTGGTGACGACCCTTTAACGCACTTGTTCTCCATCCTCTTTTCCAATCCAACCTGGGGCACAGCCTCCGGGGCTGGGACGTGGTTGGGAAGGGGAGAGAAAGAGGATAGTTCGGTGGGGAAGTGTTGTTCCGCCAAGCCTGGGGTGCCGCTCCGTGGCACCCTGTTCCTTTGGGGCGTGTCTAATGTGACCTCTGAGAGTCACTTGGCCCCTCTCTTCCTGCTGTCCGCCGCCCAGCGTGGGGCGGATTGGGCTTGGAGGTCGGTCACTGTCGAGTCTCCCACGCCTTTCCTTGCCATCGCGGTGAGAGGGGGCTGCACATTCCTGTTACGAAGTGGGGGGTCGCAGTAGTGGTTGATCCTGCACTCCTCGACTTGGAAGGTCGGTAAGAAGCCGGCACCCAGTTGGTGGTGATGACCCTTTCCTGCACTTCTTCTCCATCCTCTTTTCAACTCCACCCAGGTACAGCCTCCAGGGCTGCGATGGGGTCGGGAAGGTGAGAGAGATAGAGTAAAGGTCTGTGGGAAAGGGTTGCTCCCCAAAGCCCGGGATGCGCTTAGAGGCACCCTGTTCCCAGGGATCGTGTCCAACGTGACCTCTGAGAGTCACTTGGCCCCACTCTTCCTGCTGG
The DNA here is from genome assembly GCA_004027875.1 of Aplodontia rufa. Taxonomy (NCBI): domain Eukaryota; kingdom Metazoa; phylum Chordata; class Mammalia; order Rodentia; family Aplodontiidae; genus Aplodontia; species Aplodontia rufa. The sequence continues at coordinate 7,271 of PVKS010032844.1, read as the reverse complement.
GCGCCGCCCAGCGGGGGGCCCACTGGGGGATGAGGTCAATCCCTGGCCGGTCTCTCGGGCCTTCCCATTGCTGGGGCAGAAGGGTGCTGGTTACTGTTACGAAGCTGGGGGTCGCCATGGTGTTTGATCCATCCCTCCTCTGCTTGGAGGGGCTTGGAGAAGCCGGCACCCTGGGGGTGGTGAAGACCCTTTCCCGCACTTCTTCTCCATCCTCTTTTCCACTCTGCCCGTGGGCACAGCCTCCAGGGCTGGGAGGTGTCCTGAAGGGGAGAGAGAGAGGAAAGGTTGTTGGGGAAGTGTTGCTCCTCCAAGCCCAGGGTGCCGCTCCCTGGCACCCTGTTCCCAGGGGCTTGTCCAACTTCACCTCCAAGAGTCACTTGGCCCCTCTCTTCCTGCTGGGAGCCGCCCGGCGTGTTGCCAGGTTTGGGGGGGTGGTCGGTCCCTGGCGGGTCTTGCACCCCTTTCCTTTCCGTGGTGGTGGCAGGATGGTGCTCCTTCCAGTTATGAAGGGGGTGTTACCATGGTGATTGATCCTGCCCTCGTTGATTTGGAGGGGTGTGAAGAAACTGGCACCCAGTGGGGGGTGATGACTTATTCCTGCACTTCTACTCCATCTGCTTTTCACTCAACCATGGGGCACAGCCTCTGGGCTGGGAAGGGGAGAGAAATAGGAAAGGTCAGTGGGAAAGGGTTGCTCCACCGAGCCCTGGATGTGCTCAGCGGTGCCCTGTTCCCAGGGGTCATGTCCACCAGGACCTCCGAGCCTCGTTTTGCCCCTGTCTTTCAGCCCACCGACGACCAGCAGGGGATTGGGTGGGGATGGAAGATGGGCCCTGTCGGGTCTCGCGTGACTTTCCTTCCCAACGCGGGGGTAGGAGGGTGCTCATTCCCGTTACAAATTGGGGAGTCACCATATTTGTTGCTCCGACCCTCTTCAGCTTAGAGGGGCGGGGTGACGCTGGCACCCTGTGGGTAGTGACGACCTTTTCTCACACTTCTTTTCCATCCTCTTTTCCACTCTGCCCAGGGGCACAGTCTCAGAGGCTGGAACGGGGTCGGGAATGGGAGAGAGAGAGTACAGGTTGGTGGGGAAGGGTTGCTTCGCCAAGCTCGGGGGGCCGCTCTGTGGCGCTTTGTTCCCAGAGGGCTTGTGCACGTGGACCTCTGATGTTGCTTGACCCCTCTCTTCCTGCTGAAAGCCCCCCCGGCCATGGATGTGTTGATTGGGAAGGTCGCTTCCTAGCGGGTCTCTCACGTGTTTTCTTCCGTTTGCGGGGGTAGGAGGGTGTTCGTTCCCCTTAGAAGAGGGGGATCACAATGGTTGTTGATCCTGCCCTCCTGGTCTTGGAGGGGTGGGTAGAAGCCGGCAGCCGGTGGGAGGGGATGACCCTTTCCTGCACTTCTACTCCATCCTCTTTTCACTCCGCCCAGGGGCATGGCTTCCAGATCTGATACGGGGTTGGGAAGGGCAGAGAGAAAAGGTCCGTGGGGAAGCATTGCTCCACCAAGCCCGGGGTGCTGCTCCCTGCCACTCTGTTCCCAGGGGGCTTGTCCAACTTCACCTCTGAGAATCACTTGGCCCCTCTCTTACTGCTGGGCGCCGCCGGGTGTTTTGCAGGTTTGGGGGGGTTGTCTGTCCCTGGCGGGTCTTGCACACCTTTTCTTCCCATCCCGGTGGGAGGATGGTGCTCATCCACTTATGAAGGGAGTGTCACCATGGTGATTGATCATGTCCTCGTTGGTTTGGAGGGGTGTGAAGAGACCTGCACCCGGTTGTGGGTGACGACTTATTCCCACACTTCTACTCCATAATCTTTTCACTCAACATTGGACCATAGCCTCCAGGGCTGGGAAGGGGATAGAGAGAGGAAAGGTCGGTGGGTAAGGGTTTCTCCACCGAGCCCTGGATGCGCTCAGCGGTGCTCTGTTCCCTGGGGGCATGTCCACGAGGACCTCCGAGCCTCGCTTTGCCCCTCTCTTTCTGCCCGCCGCCGACCGGCAGGGAATTGGGTGGGGATGGAAGAAGGGGCCTGGCGGGTCTCGGGTGACTTTCCTTTCCAACGCGGGGGTAGTAGGGTGCTCATTCCCGTTACAAAGTGGGGTTCAACGTGACCTCCGAGATCACTTGGCCCCTTTCTTCCTGTTGGGAGCAACCCGTCGGTTGGAAGGGTGGGAGGAGCGGTCGGTCCCTGGCGGTTATCGCATGCTTTTACTTCCCATCGCGTGGGCAGGTGGGTGCTCGTTCCTTTACGAAGGTGGGGTAACCGTGGTGATTGATCCTGCCCTCGCTGATTTGAAGGGGTGTGAAGAAGTCTTCACCCGGTTGGGGGTGACGACCCTTTCTCGCACTTCTACTCCATCCACTTTTCACTCCGCCCGGGGGCACAGCCTCTGAGTTGAGAAAGGTCGGGGACAGGAGAGAGAGAGGAAAGGTAGGTGGGGAAGGGTTGCTCCGCCAAGCCCTGGATGCGCTCACAGGCGCCCTGTCCACAGTGGGCGTGTCCACCGGGACCTCCAGCATTGCTTTGCCCCTCTATTCCTGTTGGCGCCACCCGACAGGTTGCGCTTTGGGGGGAGATCGGTCCCTGGCGGGGCTCACGTGCCTTTCCTTCCCATCAGAGGTGCAGGAGGGTGCTCATTCCCGTTACAAAGTGGAGTGTCGCTGTGGTAATTGATCCTGCCCTCCTTGGATTGGAGGGCCTTGGAGAAGCCCGCAGCCGGTGGTCGGTGACGACATTTTCCCGCACTTTTTCTCCATCTTCTTTAACATTCAGCCCGGGTGAACAGCCTGCGGGGCTGGGACGGGGTCGGGAATGGGAGAGAGAGAAAAAAATTGATGGGAACGGTTGCTCCGCCAAGCCGGGGGGCCGCTGCACAACAGTTTTTCCCCAGGTGGGGTGTCCACCGGGACCTCCGAAAGTCACTTGGCCACTCTCTTTCTGGTGGCCCCCACCCGGGGGGTGCGGTGCGGGATTGGATGTCGGTCCCTGTCGGGTCTCCAGTACTTTTCCTTCCCATCGCAGGGGAGGTGGGTGCTCATCCCGTTTATAAGTGGGGGTCGCCGTGGTGGTTGATCCTGCCCTCGCTGACTTGGAGGGGTGGGGAGAAGCCGGCACCCTGTGGGCGGTGAAGTCCCTTTCCCGCACTTCTTCTCTATCCTCTTTAACATTCCGCCCGGGTGCACAGCCTCCGGGGCTGGGACGGGGTCGGGAATGGGAGAGATAGGAAATGTCGGTGGGGAAGGGTTGCTCTGCCAAGCCCAGGATGCGCTCAGAGGCGCCCTGTTCCCAGGGTTCCTGTCCAATGTGACCTCTGAGAGTCACTTGGCCCCTCTCTTCCTGCTGAGTAATGCCCAGCGGGGCGCCAGCTGGGGGGTAATGTCCATCCCTGGTTGGTCTCCCGGGCCGTCCCGTCGCGGGGACAGAAGGGTGCTGGTCCCTGTTACGAAGCTGGGGGTCACCATGGTGTTTGATCTTTCCCACTTCGGCTTGGAGGGGCATGGAGAAGTGGGCAACCTGTGGGCGGTGACGACCCTTTCCCGCACTTCTTCTCCATCCTTTTAACATTCCGCCCCGGTGCACTGCCTTTAGGGCTGGGAAGGGGTCGGGAATGGGAGAGAGGATAGGTCGGCACCCAGTGGGCGGTGTTGACCGTTTCCCGCTCTTCTACTCCATCCTATTTTCACTCTGCCTGGGGGCACAGCCACCGGGGCTGGGAAGATTCGGGAAGGGGAGAGAGAGAGGAAAGGTCGGTGGGGAATGGTTGCTCCGCCAAGCCCGGGGGGGCCGCTCCATGGCGCCTTTTTCCCAGGGGGCGTGTCCACCGGGACCTCTGAGAATCACTTGGCCCTTCTCTTCCTGCTGGCCGCCACCTGACGGGGGGCAGTGTGGGTGTGGAGGTCGGTCCGTGGCGGGTCTCGCTTTCTTTTCCTTCCCCTTCGCTGGGGGAGGAGGGTTCTCATCCCGTTAAAAGTGGGGGGCTGCCATGGTGGACGATCCTGACCTAGTTGGTTGGAGGGGCGGGGAGAAGCCGGCACACTGTGGGTGGTGATGACCCTTTCCTGCACTTCTTCTCCATCCTTTTTTCCACTCCGCTCAGGGGCACAGCCGGCAGGGCTTGGAGGAGTCGGGAAGGGGAGAGAGAGAGAGGAAAGGTCGGTTGAGAAGTGTTTCTCCACCAAGCCCGGGGTGCCGTTCCGTTGCACCGTGTTCCCAGGGGGTTGTCCAACTTGACCTCCGAAAATCACTTGGTCCATTTCTTCCTGCTGGGCGCCGCTCAGAGTGGCACCGGAAGAGGGGGAAGATTGGTCCCTTGCGGGTCTCGCACCCCGTTCTTTCTTGTCGCGGTGGCAGGAGTGTGCTTGTTCCACTTATGAAGGGGGCTCACCATGGTGATTGATCCTGCCCTCGTTGGTTTGGAGGGCTATAAAGAAACCGGCTCCCGGTGGGTGGTGATGACATTTTCCCGCTCTTCTACTCCATCCTCTTTTCACTCCGCCTGGGGGGCACAGCCGGCAGGGCTGAGAGGAGTCGGGAAGGGGAGAGAGAGAGGAAATGTCGGTGGGGAAAGGTTGCTCCGCCAAGCCCTGGATGTGCTCACAGGCGCCCTGTCCCCAGTGGGCATGTCCACCGGGACCTCCCAGAATCGCTTTGCCCCTCTCTTCCTGTTGGCGCCGCCCGACAGGGAGCGTATTCGGGGGAGATCGGTCCCTGGTGGGTATCGCGTGACTTTCCTTCCCATCAGAGGGGCAGGAGGGTGCTCATTCCCGTTAAAAATGTAGTGTCACTGTGGTAGTTGATCGTGCCCTCCTTGTATTGGAGGGGCGGGGAGAAGCCGGCATCCTGTGGGCAGTGATGACCCTTTTCTGCACTTTTTCTCCATCCTCTTTAACATTCTGCCCGGGTTCACAGCCTCCGGGGCTGGGACGGGGTTGGGAATGGGAGAGAGAGGAAAGGTCGATGGGAAGAGTTGCTACGCCAAACCCGGGGGACCGCTCCACAGCACTTTTTCCCAGGATCATGTCTACCCCGACATCCGAGAGTCACTTGGCCCCTCTCTTCCTGCTGGCCGCCACCCGGAGGGGGGCGGTGTGGGTGGGGAGGTCGGTCAATGGCGGGTCCCGCATGCTTTTCCTTCCTGATGAGGGGGGAGGAGGGTGCTCATCCCGTTAAAAAGTTGTGGTTCGCCAAGGTGGTTGATCGTGCCCTCATTGGCTTGGAGGGGCGGGGAGAACCCGGCACCCTGTGGGCGGTGATGACCCTTTCCTGCACTTGTTCTCCATCCTCTTTTCCACTCAGCATGGAGGCACAGACAACGGGGCTGGGAGGAGTCGGGAAGGGGAGAGAGAGAGGAAAGGTCGGTGGAGAAGTGTTGCTCCACCAAGCCCGGGGTGCCGCTCCGTGGCGCCCTGGTCCTAGGGAGCATATCTAACGTGAATTCCGAGAGTCACTTGGCCCCTCTCTTCCTGCTGTCCGCCGCCCAGCGTGGGGCGGGTTGGGATGGGAGGTCGGACAATCGCGAGTCTCCAATGCTTTTCCTTTCTGTAGCGGTGAGAGGAGGCTGCTCCTTCCCGTTACGAAGTGGGGGGGTTTGCAGTGGTGGTTGATTCTGCACTTCTCGGCTTCGAGGGGCGGGGAGAAACCGGCAACCTGTGGGTGGTGAAGACCCTTTCCTGCACTTCTTCTCCATCCTCTTTAACATTCAGCCAGGGTGCACAACCTCCGTGGCTGGGCAGGGTCGGGAAGGGGAGAGAGAAAGGAAAGGTCGGTGGGGAGTGTTGCTCCTCCAGACCGGGGTGCCGTTCCCTGGCAACCTGTTCCCATGGGGCTTGTCCAACTTGACCTAGGAGATTCACTTGGCCCGTTTCTTCCTGCTGGGTGCCACCTGGCAGGGTGCCTGGTAGGGGGGAGTTCGGTCTCTGCCGGGCCTCGCAACCTTTCAGTCCTGTCGCGGTGGCATGAGGGTACTCGTTTCAGTTACGAAGGGAGGTCACCATGGTGATTGATTCTGCCCTTGTTGGTTTAGAGGGGTGTGAAAAAACCGGCACCCTGTGGGGGGTGACGTCTTTTCCCCGCAGTTCTACTCCATCCTATTTTCACTCAGCCTGGGGGCACAGCCTCCGGGGCTGGGAAGTTTCGGGAAAGAGAGAGAGAGGAATGGTCGGTGGGGCAGGGTCGCTCCGCCAAGTCCTGGATGTGCTCAGAGATGCCCTGTCCCCAGTGGGTGTGTCCATCTGGACCTCCCAGCATTGCTTTGCAACTCTCTTCCTGTTACCGCCGACCGACAGAGCGGTTGTGGGGGGAGAACCATCCCTGGAGGGTCTCTCCTGCCTTTCTTTCCCATCGCGGAGGTAGGAAGGTGCTCATTTCCGTTACAAAGTGGAGTGTCACCGTGGTAGTTGATCCAGCCCTCCTTGGATTGGAGGCGCTTGGAGAAGCTGGCTGCCGGTGGGCGGTAAGGAACTTTTCCCGCACTTCTTCTCCATCTCCTTTAACATTCCACTCAGGTGCACAGCCTCCGGGGCTGGGACGGGGTCGGGAATGGGAGAGAGAGAAGAAAGATCGGTGGGGAAGGGTTGCTATGCGAAGCCAGTGGGGCCGCTGCACAGTGCCCTGTTCCCAGGGGAGTGTCCACCAGGACCTCCTAGCCTCACTTGGCCCCTCTCTTCATGCCTGCCGCAGACAGGCAGGGGATGGGGTGGGGTTCGTGGTAAGGCCCTGGCGTGTCTCGCGCTCCTTTCCTTCACGTCACGGGGGGAGGATGGTTCTCATTCCTATTACAAAGTGGGCTACATCGTGGTGGTTGCTCCTGCCCTCTCTGGCTTGGAGGGGCGGGGTGAAGCTGGCACCCTGTGGGCCGTGAAGACACTTTTCTGCGCTTGTTCTCCATCCTCTGTTCCAATCCACCCTGGGGCACTGCCTCTGGGGCTAGGACGGGGTTGGGAAGGGTAGAGAGAGGAAAGGTCAGAGGGGAAATGTTAGTCCTCCAAGGCCGGGGTGCCGCTCCCTGGCACACTGTTCCCAGGGGGCATGTCCAACTTGACCTCTGAGAGTTACTTGGCCCCACTCTTCCTTTTGGGCGACGCCGGCTTAGGGCTGGATGGCGTGGAGGTCGGCCCCTAGTAGGTCTCGCACGCCTTTTTTTCCCATTGCGGGTCCAAGAGTGCTCATTCCCGTTATGAAGAGTTTCACCCTGGTGATTGATCCTGCCCTCCTTGGTTTGGAGGGGTGTGAAGAAGCGGGCCCCCGGTTGGGGGTGACGACCCTTTCCCG
>PVKS010032843.1:0-22210 GCA_004027875.1 Aplodontia rufa | reverse complement strand
CTTCTTCTTTGTTTTTGGTACTGGGGATTTTAACACAGGGGTGCTTACTGATCTACATCCTCCATCCTCTGTATTTTTTATTTTGAGACAGGGTTTCTTTAAGTGCTTAGGTCTTAACCAAGTAGCTGAGGTTGTAATTATCCTGACTTAGTTTCCAGAGTTGCTGGAACTATAGACCTTTGGTACTTTGTATATTCAATGACAAAAACATTCTCAGGTGTATGTGCTATACAAAGGTGAACTGCATGTGGATTAAAGTATATAAAACCTTTATAGGAAAAAAAATTCAGAATAAACACATCTGAGATAAGGAATAGTTTAATTTGAAAGGATACCAAAGCAAAAAATTAAGCAGAAATAATAAGTATTTGACTACATCAAAATTAGGAATTTCTGTTTTATCACAAAGCTAAAAATAGATAACAGTCTCATCATGGTTGTACACACCTGTAATCCCAGCAGGTTGGGAGGCTAAGGCAGGAGGATCACCAGTTCAAAGCCAGCCTCAGATATTTAGCGAGGCCCTGAGTAACTTAGCAAGACCCTGTCTCAAAATAGAAAGTTTTATGGGTTCAGTCCCTGGTACCCAAAATTAAAAATTAAAAACCCCAAAATCTAAAAAAGAAAATTCAGCATCCAAAATTGATGAGAGTATCTAAAATATGCCAATAAATAAATGAATAATCTCCCCCAAATATGCAGGAGAATTATAGGAAATTCAGTAGAAATTAGGAATTTCAAAAAACTAGCCTCAAAATAAAGTAAATAAAGAGATACTCAACTTACCTATGATTAGAAAAAGAAGAATTAAACAACAGAGAAGTATTCCATGGCTGGATTGTAGAAAAGTAATATCACCTACTATGTGAGTGATCAAGAACTCATGTGCTGCAATTGAAGGCATGTATTGCTGAAGCTAATTGGCAATGCAAACTGGAATATTACACTAATATTAAACTTATGTGCATCCTAGGTTTTAGAGATTCATAGCCCCCAATTTTTAAAATTTGGATAAGAATGGGAACTGGGATGTCAAAGTTTCTTCCAACAGACAATTTTTTTTTAACCAATCTGAGATAATTTACCAAATCTTTCTGTAAGTTCTTGACTACAGGTCACTAGAGTGAACCATAATGCTTAATAGTCTTACTTTGTAACCATGAGTCTGGGGAGGCTTGGAGTAATTTGTAAGTTTTCCAACATCATTATTCATAATGAGACTTAATACTGTGAACATTGTCTCAGAGACAGCTCCACCCTCCACCGTACTCCATTCCACACCTGAATGCTGCAGTTGAGGCTGACAGGCAGGTTCCCTATCATCTCCAACTGGTTGGATCACATAATCATGATTTTTATTTTTGCTTGTCTTAAAGAAAAATTCATCGGGAGGAGGGAGGTAGAGGGATGTGGGGGGGATATTGAACAAATTGTATTGCTGAATTGTGTGCATTTAGCAATATGTGACAACTAATCCCAACATGTAAAACTATAATGAACTAATAAAAATAAATTTAAAAAAAAAGAAAATTTCATGAGCAATATATTCTCTGAGTTTGCATATATTGCAAAATACATCCATGGCTGAAAACTTGCTTAAATTTTGTGCCTTTCATTATAGTGACACAGCAATATCTATGTTCATAGCAGCTCAATTTACTATTGCTAGACTATGGAAACAACCCAGATGTCCCTCACTGGATGAACGGATCCAAAAATTATGGTACACATATACCATGGAATTTTACACAGCAATTAGAATCAATGATATTGCAGCCTTTGAAGGTAAATGGATGGCTATGGAAGAAATTATGCTTAGTAATATCAGCTTAACCCAGAGAACCAAGGGTCAAATGTCTCCACCCATCTGTAGAGGATGGAGCTAGACCCTGGCCATTCAGAAAGGTGGTCCATTATCATGTGTTAAATCCAGATAAGGTGCAATGTCATACAGCCCAATACTTTTTTAGAGATATTGTGGGTAAGGGAAAGGAGGGATACGTGGGTAATTGGGGGGGCACTCCTGGGGGTAAATCTAGTGTCCAGAAACTATACACATTTTATATTATTTTGTTAAAAACATGTATGGTTGTTCAACAATTTAAAAAAAGAATTTTTATATCCATATTTGAGTGATATTGACCTAGAGTTTGCTTTGAAACATCCCATTGTTTTGGTATTAGTATAATGCTGACCTCTTAAAATGATCTTTCTTCAGTCTAGAAATATGTTTGTAATATTATTATTTCTTTCATTAGTGTGTAATAGAATTTATCACTGAAGCCATCTAGCCTAGAGTTTTCTTTGAGGAAAAGTTTTAAAGTATAATTTTATTTAATAAAAAAGATATTTTATTTCTTCTGAAAAAAAATTTTGCATCATTGTCCTATCACCCTGAACTGTTGTAGAGATTTCCCTTTCTTTCATGTAATATGATGTTTGGCCCAGTTGTTCCCCCAGAATTTTTAATGTCCAGAATGATTAACAAGGTTGAATAAAAGTAGATCAATTCTTTCTAAAAATGAGTTTATAGAAAGGTTTCTATAAATTTTAATATTATTTTTAATATTTCTTTCAGGGACTTCAATTTTGTTTACTTAGAATTTCCTTTTTCTTCCATGTCTATTATTTCCCCCATTTGCTTCTTTGGTTTTCTCATGTCTATACTATATGTTTCTGTTTCCAACATGTCTATTCTTCTTCATTTCAAATTCTATGGTGACTTCATCACTCTATTTCCAATCATTCTGACATATACCAACTCACTTTTCATCACTTTCTAGGCTGTATTACTTCCTTAGGTTCTTGACAAAAGGAACAAAACGTCTTCTTTAGGCCTCTGCAAATGAAACATCTGCTGCGATGGCTGGTGTCCGCTGTGCTTGTTCAGTGTCCCTGAAACATTTGGTTTGCTAATTCTTTGCCTCTCTTTTCCATTGCTTTGTTGTGAAGTTAGTCTGGAGCATGTTTTCTATCTGTTTCAGTTGTTACATTCATTTTGTTTTTGTTTCTTTACCTGTCAATATAATTTCCATAGCTAGATGTTTTGTGTTTACTGGTCATTTTTTACATAGTTTATTATTTTAAAACCATTTTCTTGTTTACAGTAGAGGGCAGAGAGCACAAAAGTATGCAACAAGATAGCAAACCAATCCGATCTCAGCCTCTTTCCATTGAACACATATGAATATCATTCAGTCTCATGTATGGGTCATTGTACCAGGCCAGTTGTAAATTGACCTGATTATCAGTGAGATTTTATACATTCACAAATTCTACATATTCTAACCTTACACATATTCACATACAAATTGCTCCCTGGTGTCTTTAAGGATATTTTGAATGTCTGGCCTCTTGAACTATAAGGCATAAATTATTGTTGTTTTAGGTTAAGTATGAATTCATATGGCATAGCCATTTGCTCGCAATATTTAAGAGAAATTTTGACTGCATAAACTAAATTTGAATACTGTTTTTTTCTTAATCAGAAAGCATATTTTTTTAAAGAGAGAGGGACAAGGTGAGAGAGAGAAAAAATCAATTTTTATTTAGCTCTTCATGTGGCTTTCATTGCTCTGACACTTCGTTGTGTAGGTGGTGCTGGGTTTGAACCCGTGTACTCGCACATGCTAGGCAAGTGCCGTAACCACTGTGCTACAGCTCCAGCCTAGAAAGCATGTTCTTATAGAAATCCTTTCCTACTGAAGGAAGATTTGAAGGAAGCATACAAGAGTTTCACATAGAACTCAAGAACAAAGAGTAAAACTGTGAATTACATAGGAATACACATGGGAATAAATAACCACATCAAAAACCACACCACAAACTTTCCCTTTCTCCTTCTCTCTTTCTGTGAGGTTGAACATACTGTTGTTTCTATTTTTCTCTGCTTTTTTTCTTCATTTTTTGCCAAGCAGAATTCTTAGCTGATTCAGCCATTTGCACGCTGTCTATCTAGTCACTCAAAACTTGCCATCTGGGCTTTTAAGACTACATGGCCTTAGAGGCCGTGAGCCCAGAACATGGAACTTGGTATCTACACTGTAAATAAAAAGGCTTCATAGTGAGAAACTGATTTGTCTGGCTTATGTTAGACACTAGTCTCTAATTGAATTCACATGGAATGTAGGATGGCTAAATTCAGTGTTATAGAAATGGTAAAGTCTTTAAGAAAGGGATGTGAGAAAAAGGAGCATTCAATATTTCTAACAAATTTAAAAGCACTGTCCATTCATAATTGTGAATACTTTATTGAACACTCATATAAAGAGATAAAATTTATAATTTTATTTTTTAATTTTTAAATTTTTTAAAATTCATATTGATTAAAATATTGTTATCTAGGTAAGCCTTCATAACTGGTTGAATTGGTAACAATAATTGCATAACGTAGTGACATAAGTAAATGAGATTTGAAATTTGAAACCTAAAGTTCAAACCCACTTGCAACAGACCAGTAACAAGATTTGATCAATTCATTAACCTCTCTTACTCTTATATTCATTATCTGTAAAATATGAACAAACTAGAATACATGCCTTAAATAGTTAATGTCAGGAGAGAATAAAGTCAGGAATGAGTGGATCCTCAAAAACGATAAAGTGACTTAAATATTTAAATTAATGGCATTATACCTTGTAAACCCTATCAGAGCTCACACACAGATCTGCAATTGAAACATCCTAAGTACTTGGTTACCATTGTTTGTTCATCACTTGAAGGGCCTCTCTGTTGGCTCCATAGGTTGTCTATTGTGAATTGTGGTGCTATAAACATTGGTGTGGCTTCATCCATGTAGCATGCTGATTTTAAATCTTTTGGATATACCAAGGAGTTGTATAGCTGTAGTATATGGTGGCTCTATTTCTAGTTTTTTGAAGAATCTCCATATTGCTCTCCAGAGTGGTTTCACTAATTTGTAGTCCCACTGAAAATGTACGAGTGTAACTTTCCCCCCACATCCTTATTATTTTTATTCTTGATAATTGCCATTCTAACTGGAGTGAGATGAAATCTCAATGTAGTATTGATTTGCATTTCCCTAATTGCTAGAGATGTTGAAATTTTTTTTCATATATTTGTTGGCCATTTGTTTTTCTTCTTTTGAGAACTGTGTGTTTAGGTATTTGGCCCATTTACTGATTAGCGGCATTTGGTTCTTTAATGCTAAGTTGTTTGAGTTATTTGTATATTCTAGATATTAATGCCTTATCTGAGGAGCAGGTGGCAAAGATCTTCTCCCATTCTGTAGATTCTCTCTTCACCTCTTAATTATTTCCTTTATTTTGCAGAAGTTTTTAAATATGATTACATCTCACTTATTATTTTTAGTTTTATTTCTTATGCATTAGGAATCTTATTAAGGAAGTTGGTTCCCATGTTGACATATTGGAATGTTGGTTGTACATTTTCTTCTAGCTGTTTCAGAGTTTCTAGTCCAATTGCTAGGACTTTGATTCTCTTTGAGTTGAGTTTTGTGCAGGATGAGAAACAGGGGACAAGTTTCATTCTTCTGTATAAGTATAGCCAGTTTCCCCAGCACAATTTGTTATAAAAGGCTATCTTTTCTACAACATATGTTTCTGGCACCATTGTCTAGTACCTGAGGTCTGTATCTCTGTGTCTTCTATTCTACCCCTTTTGCATTTGTATCTGTTTTGATGCCAGTACCATGCTGTTTTTGTTACTGTACCACTGTAGTATAATTTAAGGTTCAGTATTGTTTGATTCTGTCATCACTCTTTTTCCTCGAAATTGCTTTGGCTAGTCTAGATCTCCTATTTTTTCCAAATGAATTTTAGAACTGCTTTTTCTAGTTCTCTGATGAATGTCATTGGTATTTTGATGGGGATTTTATTAAATCTTTACAAAACTTTTGGTAGTATGGCCATTTTGACAATATTAATTTTGCCTAAGAGCATGGGAGCTCTTTTCATCATTTAAGGTCTTCATCAATTTCTTTTTTAAAAATTTTCCATAGTTTACATTGTAGAGGTCCTTAATATCCTTCATTAGACTAGTTCCCAAGAGTTTTTGAAGTTATCATAAATGGAATAGTTTTCTTAATTTTTCAGCAGATTCATTATTAGAGTATAGGCAAGTTATGAATTTATGTATGTTGCTCTTGTATCCTACTACATTAGTAAATTTATTTATCAGCTCTAGAAGTGTTCTGGTGGAATTTTTGTGGGGTCTTCTGGTCAAATTGCTTGGGTCTTCTAGATATAGGATCATGCCATCAGTAAACAGAAATAATTTGAGCTCTTCTTTTCCTTGTCTTGCCTGATTGCTGTGGTTAAAGTTTCAAGGACCATTAAATAGAAGTATTGAAAGTGGGCATTATTTTCTAGTTCCTGTTTTTAGAGGAAATCTTTTCAGTTATTTTCCATTCAGAATAATGTTGGCCTTGGTTTTGTTAAATGTAGTCTTTACAATGTTGAGATAAGTTCTTTATATTCCTAGTTTCTCTGGTGTTTTAAACATGAATGGATGCTGTACTGTAACTAGCCATAAAGAAAAATGAAACTATTGCATTTCCAGTAAATGGATGCCAGACCCAAAATTTCAAAAGTTCAATGTTTTCTTTGATATGCAGAAGCTAGTTGAAAATAAGAAAAGAAAGAGAGACTAATGCAGGGTCCTAACCAAATATCAGCCAAAGTGGCCAAGATGCACTCTAACACTAGAGACTTTGACAAGTTCACAAAGAACTTCCAGTAAATTATATGTGACATGGCCACAATCACATCTCTTCTAAGTGTCACTCCATTCCAATATTTCCAAATAGCCTCAGGAGAAATGGGATTTACCCATCTTTATTAATATTTCTAACTCTGAGTCTGTTAGGATGAAACAATAAAAATATTACCCCTGAGGTCCAACCTTCATATTGGTGACAGGTTCAAGAAGGAACAATCATTGTGAACCAGAGTGTCATCCCAAGAGATGTCTGCTATAGCTGGACAGCAGTTCATTTTATCATCTAACTGTAGCAGTGGGGAATTTCCAGCAGCTAGTATTTATATTTTTCTATCTTGAGTGTGATTCATAATAGGGAATTTTCCTACTTATATATATGTTCATCCAAGCATTCTGTCTCTCTAATTCCACACATTCCCTCATCTCTATTGGCTGTGCATTGCTAGGTTTATGTATCGGTCATATTGATCTAATGTACATATGACTTCCCCAATCAAAGATAAAGAAACAAACTGGAGACTGAGAAATATCTATGACACTGTTAATTGAAGTTCTTGGGAGGGATTTAATTTGATCCAACGGGGGCCAAGTATCTATACAGCTATGACTAGGAAGCATATTGTCAGGCCAGCTGTGTATTCAACTGTGCTGTTGGAGTGGTCTCTAAAACCAGGGTATGTTGAAGGATTGGGTGATTAGCTTTCCTTAGAGAAAAGGGAATGAACTGGACAGGCACACAAAAGGTACAGATGACTAACTTTAATTCAATTAGTAATTCCAGAGCAATATTTACAGATATTTCCATCTGTGTACCCACATGCACTTTCTATTTAATTAGTGCAAAAATGAGCTCATCATCTTAAAGATAAGCCTCCAATCTATTGTTTTGGTTGAAAATATCATCATTATCTTGAGCCTCCAGAATGAAAGCTTTAAATTTTATTGTGACTTCTAGTCACTACTCCCCATTGTCATTTTAAGTCAGTTAACAAGTAAAGCCTTTTTACATCAATAGTGCCTGTCAATTCTGGTTGTTCCTTCATTATTCTAATTCTACCACACTACTTCAGCTTCTTGTTGTCCAACCAATATAGAACATATGCAAAACAAAAAAGCCTTTTTAACCCTATGTCTGTCCTTTAAATCTGTTCTATAAATTGACAACAGAAAAAAAATTATTCTTCAAAGATCAATCTATAGTCCAGAAACCTTCAAATCTTGGAAACTTCTGGGCTACAAATTCCTAAATCAATATTTTAAATTATATCAGAAATGTATTTATAGTGGGAAAATGAAGGTCAGGACACCGAGATCTTGAAGTGACTTCCAAACTCTGAGCCTCCTGCACAGCAGAGCTTTTACTTTTAAGCGTAAACAAGATTTGGGTACATCAAGGTACAATTCTGTTGGCAGGTGAGTTTCACATTCCCTATATGGGTTATGAGCTTGTTATCAGCCTACAGACTCTTAGCTTAGACAGCTTAGAGACTTTGATTGCACTAAAGCATAAAGAGGGATTTCTCTGCCCCAGTCTCTCTATTTCATATATGGTTATATGACAGTAAGCAAGGTGCTGCTGGGTGTCAGTGTTCAAAAACCACAGCCTTTCAGCTCTTGAGTTGCCAAAACTTATTCTTTTCTGTCACACCACAGAGCTTGCTGAAGTTTCAATTTTGCCATATCACATGTTCCTATCTGATTTCCTTATCTGATCCTCACCACTCTTCTCTATGAGTGAAATGTGAGATCTTCAAAAGATTTGTTTTATTCTCATGTTTTAATTGATGCATATAAGATTTCCTCTAGATAAATTGGACCTCTTCACTTTCTTGCTTCCATGGTTTGGCTCAGCACATTTACCCTACACTGAATGGTACTTTGCCATGTGGACTGGCTGGAATTTTACACAAATAAAGTAAAAGACTTCCCTTTCAGGATAATGTTCCTTCTCTTCTTCCTACCATAAAATACAAGATTGTTTTTTAATGTAAGTAATCTTTGAAAGTTTTCTACATCTCCTTACTTATATAGATCACATTCTAACATAGGTATGTTTTTTAATGGTTTGCCTCATTCTTTCTCACCCTCAATCGCAAAAAGGAAAGAAGGAATGAAGAAGGAAAGGAAGGAGGTGAAGGAAGGAAGAATTATGAATTTCTTCCAGAAAAGGACCTAGTCTCAGTCATTAGTTTTTTTTTTTCTTTAAGACTCTCAATACACCCTATATAGAGAGCAGAAGTTGTGTAAACGACACTCTTGGTATTAGAACAGTGTTGTGGATAAGAGTTTTCAAGTCAGCACATTATTTACTGTAACTTTGTTTTAGCTTTAATAAGGAGACCATATGTGCAAGGCAAAATTAAGAAAACCAATATTTTCCCATTGCCTCCCCAAGAAAACCTTCACACAAAATATAGGTCATTTTACCTAAAAATGTATAAATATCAATTCCTTTCTTCTCTGTTTACTTTGGCATACAGGAGACTAAAAGAATAAAGACCTCATAATGATAGGTGCACTCAAAAGACAAGAAAGGTGGGGACTGAAGCTGAAGAGATGCCAAACAACCAAAACAGCAATAGCAAAGTACGGCCAGGGCCTGACTTGGAAGCAAGTTTGCATTTTTAAACACAAAACAATACTATATTCATAACTAAAAATTGTCAATAATTATGTCATAATTACACCTGTTACTCAGGCCAATGGTTTTCATAAGTTTTTTTTTCCCATGTGCTAGGAGAGTGAGGGTAATGTAAACCACACAGGTGGAGGTAGGCTGAGGTGCAGAAGTGCTTCCCTTCCCCACACAGAGGACAGATATTTTTCCCTCCCCTTCTGCTCAATTAAAACGGATGTCTGAAAATTATTTAATGTAAAATCTCCTAATTGCCATCATCTTATATCTCACCTAAGATACATGAATACCATGAGAAATTTTGCAAGAACTAGTTTTCTAGAACAAGTTTTTAAGAACTTTGTGATATAGTCTCTGGCTTCCACATTTCCTATTAGAAGTACAAGTGCATGTATGGGAAATAAAACGCTCCATGGAAATTTAAATGCTACCAAAAAATGGTAGTAATATGAAAGGAAGCAGATTCATGGTATTTACTCCCTTAATAGAGAACCAAAAATAATACAAATACACTTATGCAAAGGTTCACTAAGTTCTTTAACTATCCTGGTTTCCTAAGAGATGAGTGACAGCTTT
Organism: Aplodontia rufa; assembly: GCA_004027875.1. Lineage (NCBI taxonomy): Eukaryota > Metazoa > Chordata > Mammalia > Rodentia > Aplodontiidae > Aplodontia > Aplodontia rufa. The sequence continues at coordinate 12,300 of PVKS010032843.1, read as the reverse complement.
CAAATTGTTCTATTCTCCTTTTAAATGTCGTGTAAATTATATGAAGTTAGCAGATTGCATGATTTTTTTCACATTATGGTTGAGAAAATAGCACTTGCTTTGAAAAGTCCCTATGGGTTTTCTTAGACCATTTCTTTACAATGTGGAACAGACATTCTACTTTGAGCAGATACTATCTCATGCTGAGTGGAAAATGCACAGGAAATATGGACCCCTGTGAAGAATGGAGTAGATAGAGATGCTATTTCAATATACTCAATGTTAAATATCTTTAACTATGAAATATGTTAAGTTTGAAAAAAATGATCTAATAACATCTCGTAGAACTCAAAAGGCATCCAAACTGTATTCTGATGGAGTATCTACAGTCATATTACTGACCAATAAAAAGATTGGTGGTTGGGCTGGAGTGGTGGCTTGGTGGTTTCGGCGCTTGCCTGGTAAGCATGAAGACCCAGGTTCAAACCCCAGCACCACGTACACAACTGGGTGTTGGAGCAACAAAGGCCCTGTGAAAACCTAAATAAAGTTTTTTCTCTCTTTCTCTGTCTCTCTCACTGTCCCTCTCTCTTGAAAAAAAAAAAAAAAAGACTGGTGGTTGAAAACAACTTACAAATGTCTCTTACTCAGATACCTGTAAGGTTAATGTCATTTTTTTTGAAGATTAATTCTTTTATAGTTTAACTAAACTAACAATTGCATGAACATAATTCATGGTTAAAGTCCTTCCAAAGCAATATCACTTTCACAAAATGTTATGTTTCTTATACTTATATGGAAAAAAACTTGGCACTATGAAAACTTAATAAAGTTAGTTTGTTACATTTTAATCCTAGAAATTTGGCTCTGCCAAGAGAATTAAAATGTTCTTAAGGAAATAAAGCTTCCCTGCAAGCCTAGAAATTAGTTTCTGTTTAATGTTTATAAGCTAAAAGTCATAAAAATAGTTAAATGTACAGAAGACAACAGGCCAACTAGGAAAGCTAAGCTGTCTACGTATAATCACTGACTAAGTTGTTTTGATTCAAACATTTATTTTTGGAAAACAACCACCTACACTAGAAGAAAAAATAGCTATCATCCAGTGAGGAAGCAAATAACTACTAACATCTACCTAGAGAGGAGGTTGGCTTGAACAGGAAAAGTGAAAGAAAAATTTACCATGGAACAGAGTGAACAACCATAGAGTGAACACAGGCTTCATATAATTGGGGGAAGGTTCAAACTGTAATGAACCTAGATCTTATTTTCCCAAATATTGCCGAAGAAAGCTACTGTTCCCAGGAGCATACTTTTATAAGGGCATTTTGCCTTAGCACTTTTATAGATGGGATTAGCAGAGGCACTTAGAAAACTCATACTTCTCAGGTGTAAGGACTTCTGAAATATCAACAAAAATAAACATCACAACCTACTACTACAACAATGGTGATACTTTCCTAACCATGTCTGGCTGAAATACATTATAGAAAGAAAAAAAAACTTAACACATTATTATTATGATATCCTTACCTGAAAAAAGTTAAGGGATAGTTTTCAAATATTTATGTAGTTAAAATATTTATTGAATCACAATTGAGCACCAGGAATAGTGAATCCAGGAAAAAATAGAGCAGACAAAATTATTTCCCTTAAACATCTTAGAATCCACAAAACATCAAAATGCGTAAATAATTAAGCCATATGTAAAGTTATAACTGTAAAACACACTAGGGAAGAGCATAAGATGCTCTCCAAGTATATTATAGTGGAATCTAAGTGCTAAACAAATCATCTTGGGATGGTCACAAAAGAAGTTCCATCCCCTTTGCTCATTTGGCATCAGGCCTTGTTGACCATCTACTTAAATGGTACTTGGTGTTTTGGCTCCCGTGTTTACGTATGTGAGTGAGACTTCTCCTATAGAAAGGGAAATTATTTACATTGTTCTTTATGTGAAAATAAGATTAGGGAAGACAGATATAAAAATACTAGAGGGGACTATTATCTGTTTTGTGTCTACTACTTCATCTTGTTCTACCCATTTCCTAATACTTCTATATTACAAATTTTTCTTCAATCAGTAGTAATCATGTTGTGTAATTTTTGTCCTCATCTCATTTAATTTTTACATCAATCTCAGTACATTCAATGCTACCACTTCCACATCAAAATAAGGAAGCCAGGACTGAGATAAGTAAATTCCAATGAACTACCAGGAAAATGAGAAAGTACTGGATATTCATTAGTAGCAAATATATCCTAAGTTATATTGTTTTTGGATGAAGTTGAAAAAGGTGAAAGATAGATGAGCTGCATCCTTCTTTGTGTATCACAATCTTAACATTCTATTTTAAATTTTTGTGTGTTAACATTTTTGGGCTAGAGATTGGGTTAGAATCATTTCTAGGCTTCTCTGTGAGCTTGGCGCCAGGATTTGTCTTCTATCTTCGAAGTATGCCTCATGATGCCAAATCCCACTGGAAGGCAAATAATTAGAGTAGAATTACCATCATGGAATACCCGTTTTGTTATCAGAATTGACAATAGATAATAGGTAGGCAGGAAGACAATGAAACACAGACGAATTATATTTGGGTTTCTCATAATTTCCTGAGGATCTAGAATTTGATGTTATAAACCTTTCAGTGAAGTAGGCATAGTTCCTTGGTTCATACATTCTAAACTAATATTTTAGTAGGCATTGCAATGTCCCAAGTTAAAGGTATCCTCTCAGTTGTTTAGGAGTCTTTCTCTAGTCAGGTGGACCCATTATATCCACCATTTTTTTACGTCAGTAATGCTGCCCAGAACAGGCTGGCTGTCAAGCTGAGAACTTCTTGTTCTATTCATACTTTACAAGTTGAGGAAGATCAGTGGTCCTCCAGAATGGTGCAAAAAAAAAATCATAAAATCATATATGAAGTGATTTAACAAATACAGATCCCTTCTCACCTTCAGATGCTATGATTTATTTGTTTCATATGCAACTCAGAAGTTGATTTTTATTTTTTTAAATCACTTCTCAAGGTGTTTCTAATATAGCCAAGGTTGAATATCAACAAGCTTTATTGACAGGATAAAAATGAGGATTTCACCAATCTGGAATCTAAATAACCTAAGGATAAGAACACAGAGAACATTCTGATGCTGCTTGGATCTGCAGCACAATTGATGCTGGTGGTTTTACATGTTTGTGTGTATATTTATATCCGGGAGGAAGCAATTTAGAAACACATAGCTGCACTAGCTATGAGATGAGTAGACACTTATTCCATACAGAAGGATGAATAGGAGTATAAATATATTTTTGTGAGAAAAATAGAAGTAATAAAAACTAGAAATAAGTCTAGTGATCAGGTGCAAGGCAAATACACAAAGATCATTTTTCCATATCTGAATACAAAACTTAAAAAGCCAATGGGACAAAGGATTAGACAGCTCCAACCTACAGAGAGAACGTGAAAACATGTTTAGCTAGGTTGGTACTTTTACTTTCTTCTGCTTTGCTAGCATGCACTCTCAAAACAATGATGATTTTCTGACTAATCAATTGAACAGAAAACATTGATTGTCATTTGTTTTCTTAACAACTGTGAAAACACATATATTTCTTGCAGTTCATGTTTCAATGGCTGATTGTGGATGCTATGCTAGTAAATTACCAAAGGAGAGATTAAATATGCTATCATAAAATATTTGCCAGTTTATATATAACCCAGAATTACAGTTGTGGAACAATCACATAAAGCACTGGCATATTCTTTGGTTTTTAATTTTGAGTTCATTTTTTCATGTGATTCTAAACTGAGAGGAGTTTACTTAATTAATGTTGGTCTGTGTGTTTGATATAACACAATGCAGATTTTTCCACAGCTACCATTTAAGTTTACACAGTGAAGATTTTTAATTTCTTTGACTAATTTATGCTCTAAAATGGAATACTGATCTGACTCTCCATCCCCCACAGATTTATATCTTCTTTTTATTTAAGTCACATAGTGTTTCATTATTGTCTAAATCATAGGATCAGATAGAGCACTGTGGGTATTTTGAGAAAATGATGTTCATGAAGCTATTTACAATGACATTCATGCAAACAAATTCAAAAAATGCACATTAGTTTTCTATTATTTGCCAGGTATTATATTTTCCATTATTTGCCAAGCATTAGTGTGCAACAGAATTGCTTGGAAGGCTTAGTAAATCATGATTTCTGGGTCCCATTCCCACAGTTTCTGAATCAATAGGTCAGAGATGGGCTTGAGAATATGCATAAAATACTACACAATGGTTTGCTTTTTCAAAGATCTTCTCTAAACCATGTTCAAGATACCCATTTGATAACTTGAAATTGTTCATAGGAGTGTTTACACCACAGAAATACACAAATGCTGCAGATCAGGGTTGCTTCCTACCCTCCCTGTGTCATGAGTTAGTTTTTAAACATTCACCAGCAGACTACTAGGGATAATACTGGCATTTTTAAAAGCCCACCTGTAGTTCACATGCTTAATTATGTTAAGAACTAATGATCTAGAGGGAAGAACTGGTGGTGAAATAGACAAACACATATAATTGGTCTTGTAACATGTCATTTATAAGGAGGGAACAGGAGTATAGATAAGTGATTCTCTTCAGTGGAAATTAGGAAATAATGTGTAGAAGAAGTTTGGTTTGAGTTCGGATCTGAATGCAGTATAGGACTAAAATGGAATGGTAGCAAAGAGCACTTGGAGAGAAGGAAAACACTTCTGGGGAGGACAATAATAAACAAGGGGGTATGTTTAGGGGACATATTGATTTCGGATTAACCATCAAAGACAAAATATGTAGTACTGAAATTATGGTAATTGATGAATATTTTTTTACAGGAAGACTGTCTTCCTTGAAGACAGAGATTGCCAATTAGTATAGCTACTCCTTAATGTGATAGAAATTACGTAGTAGACACACAATAAATATGTGTGTATGAATCAATGTGCCTCTAAAAGTAAGGGATTGAAATATAAGATCAGTTCTTAAACTTTCTCAACTGGGAAAGAAAGCCTAGAGTAAGATGTAAACTGTAGGTAGTTATTTAGAGGTATTTGAGAAGAAACTAGGATGTATGAAGAAATGAATGAAAGAACAACAATTTGTTGAAAAAATATGGGATTCAAGATTTAAATATGATGATATAATAGAATCAAAATTTTTGTGAATAAACATTTCGGTTCTAATAAAAGAATTTATCTCATTTTAAAAATGTTTAAATATTAATTGGTCCCAGATTTTTAAGATATTAATGCAATTATTAAAGGTAAATATCCAAGTTGAGAAAATATTGGATGTCAGTGAGCTACAGAAAAAATTAATGTTAATTTCTTCCTTTTAATTTACCAAAAGTATCTTGAATTAATTACCTATTTATTTAAAGTACAGGCATAGATTTTTAATAGAAAAGAAAAAGTTTGTTCATTGTTTATGTACTCAAATTACTGAAAGATCAATTTTCAGAAAACTCATAGCTACAAAATTAAACTAAATTGTAGTATATTACATTTAAAAATCTTAAAACCATTGTATTTTACATTAAATCTCTCCTAAAATAAGGTTACTGAGAAATCGATGTAAACTTCCACAGATGTTTTCATAAATTAATGCTCTGGACAGTCCCCCAATACTTGAAGATTAAGCACACCCTGCTAAATAACACATGGATTAAAGAAAAAATTCTCAAGAGGGATTTAAAAATATTTTGAACAAAGTGAAAGTAAAACTTATGCAGTGAAATCCCTACATGGAAAGAAATGTATACCACTGAATATGTATTAGCAGAGAAGAAGTAGCCAAAATTGATGATCCTAGACAATCTAAAGAGGTCAGTATCTATGAAATAAATTGAATTAATAATTAATAACCTTCTAATTCAGAAAATACCATGACCAAATGCAATAACTTGGAAATTCTACCAAGGAAGAAATTATATCAATTCTTTAGATCACTTCCAAAGCACTGAAGCAAAGAGAATACAACCTATTGCATCGTTTAATGCCAGCATTACTCTGGCATCAAAACCACGAACAAATATCACAAGAAAGCTACAAACTGATGTTGCTCATGATACAAGTTGCAAAAAGTGCTAGATGGAATCCAACGATGTTTAAAAATAATTATGCACTGCAATCAAGTGGGATTTATCCCATGTATGAGCAGTAAGTTGAACATTCAGAGGTCAATTAATGTAATCCATCATGTCAGTGGACTAAAGAAGAAAAATCATGTGATCATATACATAGATAAAAAAATGTATTTGACAAGAGCCAATATCCTTCAGAAATAAAGCTCTCAGAAAAGTAGGCAGAAAGGAGAACTTCCAAAAACACCTAAAACTAATATCCTATTTAATGGTGTGAAACTCAAGGTTTCCTGGCTAAGATCAGAAGCAAGGTGAGAATGTTTCTTCTCATATTGCTTTTCAATATCACACTAAAACTCCTAAGTTATGGTGAGAAGAAAAGAGAAAAAAATAGAAGAGAAGACAAGGGGAAAGGAGAGGAAGAGAGAAGAGAGAAGTAGGTAATGACAAAAGAAATAAAATCATCATTGTTCATAAATGTCATAGTCATCTAGGTAGAAAATCCATAAAAATCAATAAAAATCCTATAACTGATAAACAATTATAGCAAGGTTTCATTACATAAGTTTAAAATATAAAATTTAATCATATTCTATATACCAGCAAAGAAAGAAATGGAATTTAAATTAAAAACAGGTTACTATTTACATGAAAACCTTGAGTGTAAATATAACACAATATATACAAGAGGATTAATAATATGTGGAAAAATAATAAATGCTCATTAAAGAAATTTTAGCAGTCCTGAAAACAATAGAGATTCCATGTTCATGTATAGCAAAACTTAATACTTTGGAGATGTCAGTTCTCACCAACTTGACATATAAATGCAAAATGATGCCTTTCAAAATTCTAGGAAATTATTTTGTGGATCATCATAAACTGATTTTAAAATTTATATGGAGAAGAAAAAGACCCAGAATAACCAGCTAAACACTAAGGAGACAGAAAATTGGAGAAATTATACTACCCAACTTCAAATTGCACTATACAGCTAAGGTAATCAAAACAGTGTAGTACTGGTGAAAGATTAGACAAACAAATCAATGGAACAGAATAGAGATATCACAAATAGAACTACATGAATGTAGTCAACTGAACACTGACAAAGGAATAAACAAAGAAAAGGAAGTACTTTCAACAAATGGTGCTAGAGAAGTTAGATATCACATTTTAAAAGATGAATCAAGACAAGACTTTACAGTCTTTAAACAAATTAACTCTAAATGAATTGTAAGCCTAAAGGTACAGTGCAAACTGATGAAGTTCCTTAAAGATAATGCAGAAGAAAATCTAGATCACCTTGGATATGGCAAGGACTTTTGTTTTTTTAAGAGAGAGGGCCAATGAGAAAGAGTGAGGGAGATAATCAACTTTATTTAATATTTCATGTGACCTTCCTTACTTGGAGACTTTGCGGTGTATACTTGTGTGTGCTGGGCAAGCCCGGCAATCGCTCCAACCCCTGGCAAGGACTTTATAATGATGACACCAAAGGCATGATCCATGAAAGAAATAATTGATAACCTGGACTTCACTGAAATTTAAAACCTATGTTCTGTGAAAGATAATGTCAAGAGAATGAAAAGAAAACCACAAACTGAGAAAAATATTTGCAAAGATGGTCCTGATAAAAGACAAAAATTCAAAGTAGCAGAGAACTCTTAAACTAAACAGTAAGAAAAATGAAAAACTCAGTTCAAAAACAGCCAAAAGAGGAGCTGGAGTGGTGGCTCTGTGGTTAAGGCACTTGTCCCACATGGACAAGTATGCGAGCTCAAACCCCAGCACCAGGTACATAGCCAGGTCTCTGAGCAAAGAAAGCTACATGAAAAAAACCTAATAAAAATTGTTTTAAAAAAGTCCAAAAGACCTGAACAGATATTTTACCAAAGAAAATATACAAATGGAAAATAAAAATAAATATATAAAAAGCTGTAAAGTATCATAGAGAATTGGGTGAAGAAAGGGAGAGCGAGAAAGAGAGAAACTATAAACCCATTGCAATGGTCAAAATACAAAAAACCACTACCACCAAACACTGGCAAGGATGTGGAGCATCAAAATTCTCATTCATTGCTCATAGGAATTCAAAATATTAAAGCTACTTTGGAAGGCATTTTGGCAGAATTTTTTTTCAAAATTAAAATAAACTCCAACAATTATTCTTCGTGAATTGTAATTTAGAATTCACTGAAAAGCCTGAATGCAGGTGCTTTTTGTAACTCTATGAGGAATTTCCAAAACTTGGAAGCAAATATGTTGCTCTTCAGTAGGTGAATGGATAAGCAAAATGTGGTAGATCCAGGATTATTCCTTTATTAAAAGATACAAGTTATCAAGCCATGAAAAATAATGTAAGAATCTTTCATACATACTATTAAGCTAAAAAAGCCAACTCAAATAGACTAAATACAGAACTATACCAAATTTTTGACATTCTGGAAAGGTAAGGCTAAGAAGACAAAAGATCAACAATGTCAGGGTTTAGAGGATAGAAAAGGATGAAATTAGATAACTTATGGAATATTTAAGGCAATGAAACTATTCTATATGAGACAAGAGGTGCATGCCTTACACCAAAAGAAAATTCTAAAGTTAAACTTAGAATTTGGGTGATAATGCTGTGTTAATATGTGTACAAAAAAGAAAATATAGAATTACAAGCAATATGTTTTAAAAGAGAAAGAGAGGGAGAGGGAAGAAAAAGAAAATTAACTTTATTTAGTTTTTCATCTGGTTTTCATTGCTCCAACTTTTAGTTGTGTATGTGGAGCTGGGGTCTGAACCCAGGTCCTTGCACATGCCAGGCAAGTGCGATACCTCTGAGCCATGGCTCCAGCCCACAAGCAATAGTTTTTAAATACACAATACTTATGGGAGAAATTTACTTTCATGTTTCAGTAATTGAAATATTAATTAGAAAAAATTAAATGCAGAATATTTGAAAATTTATATAATCAATTTTACCTGCTGGAGACTCATATATTTCTTCCCCTAACAAATACAGAATTCACATTTTTCTTCACCATGTAAGTACAATTTTAAAAAATGTGACATAAATTTCCAAAAATCAAGTTTCAATTTAGAAATCAATAATTAATATATACATGATCTAAACTCATAGAAAATAGTGAAGTAGATACAGATAAAAAATATAATGCATAAACATTAAAAGCAATTGGAAAAGATCAGTAGTAAAACTGCTATATGAATTTATGACTTTAACCTTGTAAGGTGCTAATATAACATGTAAAGGTAACAATATAATCTAAAATTTTATAATATGAAATATTAATAAAACTAATTGATGCAGGGTTTTTGAGATGAGGCCGGATTCTCTGCTCCCACTGGCAAATGGAATCTGGGCCGCTACAGATTCCAGCAGCCAAAATAGCCTGCTTCTAGTGTTTGCAGCCATTACCAGTTAAAACTGGGAATTTGGGCTGGCTGAAGGTGTCTGCAGCTGAAAGTGTCAGCAGTTCTCCAGCTAAAAGCTGGGTGTTGCAGCTCTTGGTGTGGTGGAAATTCATCCTGGGAATTCAGCGCCAATCTTCTGGGTCCTTGTTTCATGAATTTGAAGAATAACATCCATGGACAACAACAGAAGGAGGAGTAAAAGGGGTAGGATTTATTTAGGAAGAAGAGCAGAGACTCCACAAGGTGGAGGGACACCTGGAAGCAGGATACCGTCTAATGGAGGTATGGCCAGGGTTATATAGATTTGGGGTATGAGTATAATTAACATCCACGCAAAGCAGGCATTGAGAAATGCATCTATATCATTGGTTGAAATCTATGCAAAGCAGACATTGAAACTTAGTACCAAAGTCATTGAAACTTAGTACCAAAGTCATTGGTTAAAATCTATGCAAAATAGGCATTGGAACTGGTCAAGAACACCATTGGTTATAATCTATGTAAAACAAAAGGTGGCTAACACTTCCTAGTTCCCACCTGTGACCACCCCCATCTCTTAGGACAAAGGTGAGCCTCATGGTCTTTTTGAATTTGAAGGCCATGAGCATGCACTGTCAATCACTCTCTACCAGATAGCTCTTACCTAGCCATTTTACTATCTCTCCTAAAACTGTCTCATAATGATCAAATCACTTACTTTAAAACAAACAATAAATAAAGCCAAGGAAACAGAAAGAAAAGATGAAGGAAAATGTTGGTAAAGGAATGATCAAGGATTAAAAATACCACCAACAAACCAAAGCTACAAATTTTCTATTAATGAGATTAATAAAGTGGACAAATATCTGCCCAATTCATTTTGTAAATTCCATAAAATATTTATATATGCAGCACAATTTTTAAATACTCAGTATATAAACTTTTATGATGATAAATTTGAAAATTTTGTCTAAACATAAATTTGTGAAATATATATTATAGTTATATACCTATATAATAGACAACTAAAAACTATAATCATTAAAACTCTAATAAATTGGGGCCAGAGCGGTGACTCAGCAGTGATGGCACTTGCCCAGCATACACAAATACATGGTTCCCAAAGCTAACAGAAGACAGGAAATTACCAAAATCAGAGCTGAAATCAATGAAATTGAGAACAAAAAAAAAAAATACAAACTATTAACAAAACTAAGAGTTGGTTCTTTGAAAAAAATAAGCAAGTTCGACAGACCCCTTGCCAACCTCACTAAAAGGAAGAACGAAATGAAGCAAATCAAAAAAATCAAAGACAGAAATGGGGATATCACCACAGACTCAACCAAGATCCAGAAGATTATCAGAATCTATGTTGAAAATTTATACTCTGCCAAGTTTGATAACCTGGAGGACATGGACAGTTTCTTGGACACACACAACATCCCCTCTTTAACACAGGAGGACATTGAAAACCTCAACCAACCTATCACAGAAAGCGAAATTGTATACACGGCAGAATTCTACCATGCTTTCACAGAAGAACTAACATCGATCCTCTTCCAGCTCTTCCAGGAAATTGATAGAGAGGGATCACTCCCAAACACTTTTTATGAAGCAAACATTACACTGATTCCAAAGCCCAACAAAGACACATCAAGGAATGAAAACTACAGACCAATTTCCCTGATGAACATTGATGCAAAAATCCTTAATAAAATTTTAGCTAATCGGATCCAAAAGGACATTAAAAAGATAATCCATTATGATCAAGTGCGCTTCATTCCAGGAAAACAAATCTGGTTCAACATATGCAAATCAATAACTGTAATTCACCACATAAACAGAATTAAAAACAAAAATCATCTCAATTGATGCAGAGAAGGCATTTGATAAAATTCAACACCACTTTATGCTGAAAACTTTGGAAAAGATAGGGATCAAAGGAAGATAGTTTAACTATGTGAGATCCATTTATGACAGGCCCATAGCCCACATTATCCTCAATGGAGAAAAACTGAAAGCATTTCCACTGAATTCAGGTATGAGACAAGGCTGTCTGCTTTCCCCACTCTTCTTCAATATAGTCCTTGAAACCCTTGCCAGAGCTATCAGGCAAGACAAGATAATCAAAGGTACTCATATAGGAAAAGAGGAAGTTAAGTTATCTCTATTTGCTGATGACATAATTTTATACCTATAAGACCCAATAACATCGGCCAGAAAACTGCTAGAGCTTATAGGTGATTTTAGTAAAGTAGCTGGCTACAAGATCAACTCCAGTAAATCACTAGCATTCCTTTACTCCAGCAAAAAATCTGCAGAAGAAGAAATCAGGAAATCTCTCCCATTCACCATCTCCTCCAAAAAAATGAAATACTTGGGCATTAACCTTACAAAGGATATTAAGGACCTCTACAAAGAAAACTATCAAACACTAAAAAAAGAAATTACAGAAGACCTGAGTAGGTGGAAAAATATTCCATGCCCATGGTTAGGCAGAATCAATATAATAAAAATGGCCATTCTACCCAAAAGCCCTATACGGATTTAATGCAATCCCCATCAAGATACCTATGGCATTTTTCACAGATATAGAAAAAGCAATTCTCAAGTTCATATGGTATAACAGGAGACCCAGACTAGCAAAAATATTACTTTATGGAAAGGAAGAAATAGAAGGGTATCTCAATCCCTGACCTGAAATTATACTACTGAGCCGTAGTAGCAAAAACAGCATAGCATTGGTATCAAAACAGAATCGAAGATCAGTGGAACAGAATAGAAGATCCTGAGACAAAACC